>OOFE01049472.1:0-16210 GCA_900323365.1 Monocentris japonica
ACTCGGCCATTCCAAGACTTTGATCTTCCTTTTCTGAGGCCATTCCTTGGTTGACTTGGACATGTGCTTTGGATCGTTATCATGTTGGAAGGTGAAATTCCTCCACCACCATGCTTCACAGTAGGTATGGTGTTCCTTGGGTGATGAGCTGTGTTGCATTTGCGCCAAACATATCTTTTAGAATTAAGGCCAAAAAGTTTAACCTTGATCTCATCAGACCATAAGACATTTTCCCACATGGTTGGGGGTGACTGAATGTATTTTGTTGCAAAATTTAGACGGGTTTGGATGTTCTTTTTTGTGAGAAATGGCTTCCGTCTTGCCACCCTACCCCATAGCCCAGACATGTGCAATATACGGGAGATTGTTGTCACATGCAGGGAGTGACCAGTTCCTGCCAGAAATTCCTGCAGCTCCTTTAATGTTGCCGTAGGCCTCTTGGTAGCCTTCCTGATAAGTTTTCTCCTTGTCCTGTCATCCACTTTGGAGGGCCATCCTGATCTTGGCAATGTCCCTGTGGTGCCACATTTTCTCCACTTATTTATGATAGTTTTTGCGGTGTTCCATGGTACAGCTAATGCCTTCTAAATTCTTTTACACCCCTCTCCTGATTGGTACCTTTCAACAATAAAATCCTGTAGATGTTTTGTAAGCTCCTTGCGGACCATGGCTATCCCAGTAGGATACAACCAAGAAAACTTCAAGGAAATCCTACAGGAACAGCTGATCTTTATTTGGGGTTAATCAGAATCACTTTCATTGATGTCAGGTGTATGGTAATTACCTTTGGACATGATTTTGAATTTGATTGGTTAACTCTGAACACAGCTACAGCCCCCATTATAAAAGGGTGTGCACACTTATGTAACCAGGGTATTGTAGGTTTTTTATTTTCAATTCTTTTTCCTAAAATTATCTATTTGTTTTTCACTTGAATTTTGTTGGTTGCAAGGTCACATTAAAGGTGGAAAAAGGTCTGACATGATTTAGCTTGATTCCAGGCTTTACATCACAAAAACCTGCAATTTCAATAAGGGTATGTATACTTTTTATATCCACTGTAAGATGATCAGTATAACACTAACCCTGTCAAACTTAAAAAAGTTACTATTACTATTGACTGTTGATAAGCATCAATTTAGATGCCCTTTAACTAGCTTGAATAGCGTAATTGCTATAGCCCTAACACTTATACAGTATTTATCATTAGTGGATTTATTGTAAATCCCTATATATATATATATATTGATAATAGCGCTTGGTCTACAGTACTATGATGGGAAGATAGGATATTTTGATGAGCCATGCATAAATGCTTCCAGATTGTCTGTTATTGTGTATATATTGTGTAGATCAACCAGAAGGCTTTGAACACATAAAAATTGGCGAAAATCATTGGGTGTAAACAGGGTAGAACACAAGAAAATCTCTATAAAATTCCCAGGAGCACCACAGAAAATAATGAACAAATGATTTACTCAGAAAGACACAATCCAATGTATTAAACCAGTTCATTTTAGGAACAATGAAGTACAGTACCACACATAATTAAACATAGTCTTTATCATTTCTTCAAAACCATTGTGTGCCTTGCCTTTTGCCGTGTCTGAAAATGTCCATACATGCTATTGTTGATGTACAAGTTTGCAAGTTGATCCCTGGCAATCTGTTGGTGTGTCATTGTGGGAAATAATAAAGAGTCGTGACCTATAGTCCAAAGCCTTGGGCACAACCTCATTAAATTCCAGACAGACGAGTGGGAGGCAATGTTTGATCTTTCCGATGCAGAGAACAGAAAATTGAGATATTCAATCTTTTTCTTGCCACACTAAGGAATGGAGTTGTTTGAATCAGACGGTGGTAAAACGCAAACACCGACATCACATTACAATATTTAAAGCAGAAAATATAACTTAATCTAACCTAAGAAGTATCCTAACCACAGCTAAAACGGCTGCTGCTGTGGGTAAGAATGCCTCTTAAAGAACTGTTTTCTTGACACAAAATGTTCAAGATCAATGTAACTCCAACACCCATAATCCCTCAGTATCACCCAAATCAATCAATGGCTACCAATTGCTGAATTTGTTGATACCAACTGGATAAGTTGACGTGCAAAATATAGGAAACAGCTTACTCCTCTCAATGCTGTTTTGTGTAGCTTTACACAGTGTATGACAACATTACATAAAGGATCCCTACAGAGATAGATCTTTGTTTAACCAGAGACAGAAGTCTCGCTCGCGAGAGGTGAGTTGTTGCTCAAATAAATAGGGACGGCCAACAAATTCAAATGCCTCATCTACATTGTCGAAATCAGCTAAATATTCAGCCATGCCTCTGGAAATAAATTATTGCTAGCAGTTCCTCTATGTAAACTCCAAACTCTTCTCTCCAACTCTTGACTCATGTTTCCAGCGTCCTCTTCCTGCAACAATTCACAACAACTCTTCTGTTTCTGGTTAAACAAAGGTCTATCTCTGTAGGGATCCTTTCTGTAATGTTGTCAGACACTTCGAATAACAATCTGAGCCTGTCAGTGGCAAAAACGAGCACTTTTAGTGGACGTACTTTGATCAGGTGCAGTTGCCCCAAAGGATTACATTGCAGCCATTACAGCCTGTTTTGCGGCTGCCGGCTGAGGCGATCTACTGGACCACTTCCCAAATGTTTTGTACCTGTTAGTCATTTAGACCCCAAAATATGTAAGAATGGGGCCCAGGTTTAAAAATACTGGAATTATCCTTTAAGTTGCTGCAGCAAGTTTCAAACTGATTTTCACTCACATGGCATAGTTACTTGAATTTACTTGATTGTATTGATTTATTTTGTTAAATTAGCCTGTTTTGATTAATAAGGATATATTTAAATGAGACTTTTGATATGGTATAATAGATTTGTTGAATAGTTCACTTCAGCCAAAAGGCATTACCTACTGACAACGTTGCAATAGAAGGTGATATAATTATTGAAGTCCATACAACTTCACGCATTCAGTGCTTTGCCGGATATAATAACAAAATGGACCCCATAAAAAGTACTTTTTCTTGGTAGATTATGTTTTCCTTTAAAAATCAAGCATCGTAGTACTACTTTGCGCTGCAGTGGCAGAATGACGAGGAGAAAATCCATGTCAGGCATATAACTGTCTTAATTTAAAACAAAAGTGCAGGACAGTTAAACAACGAGTTAACATAAAAACACCCAACAATACTAGTTATTTACACGAGATGCCAAATAACGATAATATACTAATGGTAAAAAATGACATACTAATAAATTACATCATTGTTGCCATCTGTTATTGACGTGCTTACATTCTCTCCACCGACTAAACGTCACATCTGGGCAACTCGGGTCTTACAGGAAAGACCGAGTTTCCGAGTGTATTTACCACTTTGTTGGGTCGTTCAGGTACGCTCAACTCGTAATCATTATATTTCCGACAGCACGTGAACGCAGACTCGTTGGTGCAGTTATAATGGCCCAATATATTAACTTATGTGTGCACGTTTTTTTTATATTCTCACTTTGTACGCAACTCGAGCGCATGTTTTAAATGTCGTGCGCATGAATTAAAACTTACTTAATACTTCTTACCACGAAATCAGTTTTCCTACCTACTGTCTCACCTAACGCAGCTAGCATGCTAACCTGGCTAGGTTTGGGAAGCTCATGATGTCACGCCTGAACACGGAGGGGGCGCGACGGACTTTCCAGACTGCAGCTCAGACGTCAAAAGCTGGAAGTAAGAATCAATGTTAACTTTAACACACAGACTATGCCCTCTTGATTTAATCCGCCCTTCCTTATCGAGGAACGTAGATCGGAGTGAAGTCGGTCGGGCCATTTGGGGTTTCACCAAATTGACGCAAACAAGCGGTTAAGGTAAGGAATATGGTCTGTCTTTCCCTACGCAGTACTGGAAAACGAGAACTGATGACTACTGTTATCAGTTCTATGCAGTGCCTATATCTACATGAACGAGTTGGGCAGTCTGCCTGAACGGTGCTGTACTTATGTAGACGCACAATTAGTTTATGAAGCAGTATACAGTAGCTAATAGATCCTTAGCAAGGTATATCATTGGTTCAGGCCAGACTTGATAGGTAAAAAATATCAACCTCAAAATCAAAACAAATTAAGACATTAGTTAACTAGTTGCCTAAGTTGGTTCATGATATCCAAGGAATAGACTAGGACGTTTATTTTCAGTCAGAATATTTTGCTCAACTTGAAGTAATGCCCCCAGAGTAAAAATACTTGTCAAGAGAATCACCTGAGAAAAAAAAGAATAGTAGAATCACTCAAATTGCTCAAGTGCTTCATTACTCTTGAGCAAGAACTAGCGATTTTGGTTTGTTGCTAAACTAAACTGTACTTTTTTGGGTGGTTCCCCAGTAGAACTTAACATAGCTGTAGCTGGCTATTAGTTGTGGAAGGTAAAGCTGTACTCACTAGTATCATGTCTACATATTACTGAAGTAGAAGTAAAAGTACAGACTTTTAAAAGGTATACAGAAAAGTGTACACTAAAAATTTTACACTAAAAATCTACCCAATTACAGTAACCAGAAAAGTTCTGAGTTATTTTCCATCTCCAAGAGTCTGCCTACTCATACGTGTACATTCATTCTGGTCTGTCCTATGGTGCAACATAACAGCGGAGAGGATAGAGGAAGTGCTATCTGGAGACATATTAGCTGTAATCTGTATGGTATTTAGCTTGTTAGGTCTGACATTGCTCATCCTGTCCAGGTTTTGTATATGTTAGTCCTCCTGACTGAGTTGCTGTTAACAGAATGATTTATCCTTAGTGTTCAGGTGCAGAATGGCTGCGTTGCATCGTTTGAAGCAGTGCTACTCCACAGGCATTGGTATGGCTCATCTTCATACAAGTAACCGTGCTTCTGCCAAAGAGCATTACAAAATGCTTGTGCTTGGAGGAGGAAGTGGTGGAATAGCAATGAGTGCACGAATGAAGAGAAAGATGGGGGCTGAGAATGTGGCTGTTGTGGAGCCTAGTGAGGCAAGGATCTAATCTTTATTATTATCTGCAATATCATTTTTATGTGTTCACATTGATTAAACACTTATTTGTCCTAGATGACAATACCAACTGCATTTTGTGACTAGTGGTAGCATACTTTTTAAGTTTTTTTGTGTAACTGAGCTGCATAGCTCTAAAGGACAAAATATCCACGCTACACATTATATATATATATTATTATTATTATTATTATTACACAGATGCACTACTATCAGCCGATATGGACACTGATTGGTGCTGGAGCAAAAAGTTTGGCTTCATCTGGTCGTCCTACTGCAAGTGTTGTACCATCTGGAGTGAAGTGGGTGAAATCTGGAGTTCAGGAAATAAACCCAGACTCAAACACTGTCCGCACAGACAATGGGATGGAAGTATGTTTACTTTTGTCAACTGTTATCTGACTGTGTGAATTGAAGTTAGAAAATTGTTTTAGGGCTTGGTCTAATGCTGAAAGGGCAGTTCCTGTCATAGATTGGCATGACATTGAATAGCAATTTGTGAATAGAATTGATTATTTTTGATCTTTGATTTTTATCTATATGATGATTGATACACATCTAGCCCTACTAAACTTTTTTCATCTAAACAGATCTCCTATGAGTATTTGATTGTGGCTCTCGGTTTACAACTCCATTATGAGCAGGTGATGTAACATTTCATTAGTAGAACTCTGCTAATGATAGTCAAGTGCACTGTTTTGTACAAATTCAGTTATTACATCTTAGATAACATTTTTTTCAATACATAGATCAAAGGCCTGCCGGAGGGGTTTGAACATCCAAAGATTGGATCAAATTACTCAGTCCAAACTGTGGAGAAAACATGGAATGCGCTGCAGAATTTCAGAGAGGGCAATGCTGTGTTCTCTTACCCAGATACTCCTGTGAAATGTGCTGGAGCATCACAGAAGATAATGTACCTCACAGATGCTTTTCTCAGAAAGGTACTTGATACTATTCATAAGAAAAGTATGTTATACTGGTAATGAACAGGTACATTTTGAAATGGTGACATGGGTATTTTTTTGATTTTCCTATGTAAGACAGGAAAAAGACCAAAGGCCAATATTATATACAACACATCGCTACCAGTGCTCTTTGGGGTCAAGAAATATGCTGATTCATTGTGGGAAATCATTAAGAGCCGTGACCTACAAGTGAACCTTAGGCACAACCTCATTGAAGTTCGGGCAGACAAGCAAGAAGCAGTGTTTGAAAACCTTGACAAACCAGGCGAAACCAAAGTGTTTGAGGTATTTTGTTATTTTTCAAACAGTGTTTCTGTACCTCAACATTAACCTTTCTAGCAGTACTATATATTGCATGAAATTGTTTGCACAAGAGATACTATAGACTTTTTCTCCTGGTGCTACTGTCTAAATTAAGTGTCTAATTAAGTAGGAAAAGAGATTCCAATTAGTAACACTTTCATTTTGATATGTTTGTTCGTTAGTATGACATGCTTCATGTCACACCACCAATGGGACCCAATTTGGTGATTAAAGGCAGCTCATTGGCTGATGAGGCTGGCTGGTTGGATGTCGACAAAGAGACTCTCCAGCATAAGAGATATTCAAACGTGTTTGGGATTGGAGACTGTACCAACCTGCCCACTTCTAAAACAGCTGCTGCTGTGGGTAAGTGATCCTCAGCTTTAAATGTTGTACTAAAGGAGTGCAATCATAGTATTTCAAGGAAACAGCGCTTGTTTAACCCTTGATGTTCCTTTTGATCATGAAGGAATACTGTCCTCTGCCACAGTATTGCACAATAACTTATCTGCAAAAGAGTACAGGCACTATAAAAAACACCCCACCCCATGAAGCCTGTAATTAAGGTGCTCCGTCAAGTAGACTATATTGTTACCCACCTATCTCTCACTACTTTTTCACCCTACCACAAACAAATTGTGAAAATCTTTCACCCTTGATGCCAAGTGGCCTGACTAATTTAAACTGCCTGAATTGGCTTCACTTTCTGTCTGTGGAGAGAAGGATGGTAGGTGCCTGGCAACTTGGTGTCATTCATGCTCACATCCTGTCATAAACCAGTACTTATCACATCAAACACAACTACATCCCAAGCTGATAACTGTAGTGAAAATGTAGCCTTATCGCTGCACATGCAATTTTGGGCTGGCCCGTAGACACGGCACCATTCATTGCCCTGGGATTTAACATAAGGACAGTTAACATTTTGAAGTGCGCAGGCTTGGAGGCGTGGCCAGAACAGCCCAGCCATCACTAGAGACGCCTGTGTATGCATGCCAGGTATGTCTTGCTAAATGTCTTCTGATTGTTGGTGTGTTTCTGTTTAGTATGGGGGATGTTAGTACGCTTTATGTGACAGTGTCTTTCAATTCCCTAAAGGAAAAAATGGAATTGAAACATTTCAAGAAATGTTATATAATGACATTGTATATCATTTTCAGCTGCACAGTCTGCTGTCTTAGACAGAACTATTACCAAAGTACTGAAAAATGACAAGCCAGATAAGAGGGTGAGTGGCACATAAACATATTTCATCGATGTGATTAACTGTTTGATTTTGAAGACTGTTACCACATCTGTATTGGAAATTTAATTCCTGTATCACCATGAAGACCTTGCAAAAACATAATTGTGATTCCCACTGTTTATAGTACGATGGCTACTCTTCATGTCCCTTGGTTACAAGCTACAATACAGTTATTCTGGCTGAGTTTGATTACAATGGACAGCCACTGGAGACATTCCCCATTGACCAGGGCAAGGAAAGAAGAATCATGTACCACATGAAAGTGGACCTGATGCCGCACATCTATTGGCATGGGCTTCTCAAGTATGTATATAATTGATCCAAGACCTGTCAATATAGTTCTTGTGTTAGTTAGCAGTAATGAGTCTCTCCACATCCTTCACTAGATTTGATTCTTTCTTTCTTTTTAAAAAGAATAAATCATTATTTCTCTCTACTTTTCCTACATCAGGGGCCTATGGGGTGGACCAGGACCATACAGGAAACTCCTTCATCTTGGAATGAAATAAAAATTAAGGTTATTGTAAACTTTTAGGGGGAAAAAAAAACCACCCCATTAAAATCAGCATTATATAACTCTAAAACATACTGTGGCACCCCAGGGTAAAATCATGTGTCATGAGCCCAATGTTAGGGCAGTTTCCAGGTACAGATCACACTTCAGGCAGGATTCACACAAAACACTTACCTTTTAATTACAAACTCAAAGTTATCACCAGAAATCAAATGTAGCAGGAGAACCTTCGGCAGCCCCCCTGGCTGCTCACTGGATGGTCTCCCTTTGTGTACTGCAGATTCCATTCTTCAGGTGTGACAAGATGGTCAACGGGCTGGTGTCAGCTGGGGAATGTAGTTCTTTCTGTGGCAGATAGCCCACTCTGTGGCAATACAGAATCCAGTCTGTAAAAATGTAAATATTTTGTCACTGCATATACAGAACACTGTTTTCCACTAACATCCAGACTGCAATCAGTAAGTGGACTTTTGTATAAAATGATTAAATAGTTTATTTCTGTATTAAACTGGGATATATATATATATATATAAAGTTGTAAAACATCATAGCAGTGTGAGTAGGATAAGGAAATATTTTTACATATTCATTTCTAGCTTTTGTCATCACTGCACTTGAAAAGTTGATTACCTTTCAGTAGCTATTTTAAAATAAATTGATTGTATAGACCTATGTAAGTATGCTACTGAAATCGAAAATGAAAGCCCTAATGAAAAATCTAAATCATAATATTTCTATGATATTCGTACAGGTGCTTATAGTGTGTGTGGCACTCAGTGGCCCTAGGAAACTTAACTTTTAATCTATGATATCACTATAAAATTAATCCTATGATATCACTATAATATTCTCATAGGGACTTAAGACGCGTCTGTTGTACTAAACTATAATATTTCTATAGGATATTACATATTGTTTAGTTTTGCTGTGATATGAAATGTAATATAGTATCCTTCTAAAATGTATTGTAGGATTACTATAGTGTGTTTTCATAAGGGATCAGATGAACATCACTCAAGAGATTGTTTTGACAATGCAAGAATAAAGTAATAATGCAGAATATGCCTACAAATTCAATTGCTGTAAAAACGTATCAGGAATAAGACAATCAGAACTGTAACCAATATATGCAGCTGTCTGCACATTCTTTCTACATGTTCTGAAGCCATGCTGAAAAGGCAGCGAATGAGTAGAGAATCACTGTGGTGAGCCTCAGCTTAGTTGAGCATCATAGCCATTTTCCTGTTGAGTCCACTGTCCGCCACGTTCCTTTACGTGTGTCGCATTCTCCTGCGCGAGCTAACGTTATGTTTGTGATGAGGCGGGAAATGGCGTCTACCGATATGGTTGATTTGTGACTAGCTAGCAAGCGACCAACACAGCTGGCGGCGACAACAACGGCCCGAGCTCCATCGGTGGCCACCCGGTCGCGGCCGAAAGCTGTCAGCGCTGCAACAAGTTTTAAGAGTTTTCTTGATCGTCGGTAAGTAATGAACGTCAATATGTAACCAAAAAGGGTTGTCCCGTGATAGCTTGGCTGCTAGCTACAATGTTACCTTTTAGCGGCTAACGTTGGCTAACGAAGGGGGCGTCGTCTAATGGCTGAACTAGTTTGGAAATGAAAATTATAGCCAAGTAGCTAGTACAACTGCTTCACTGGTTTTGACGAACAACTAGCTTGTTAACATGTCAAACACAGACGCTTTAATTGGAACAGACTGTCGGAACAGAAGTGAATCAAAACATGGCCTTGCTTTTGTTGCATTTGACATTTCGTTAGCCTGAAAGCTAACGATAGCTATTAACGTTAGCCCTCGGAACCAGATTGATAACATCTGGTTTTGTCCACTTATTGCTAGATAGGAGAACTAACCTATGTAGCGAACGTTAATTATGGACACGTAAACCATGCGATGCTATTAAAACCACATGTGGAAAGCTAGGGTCAAACTAGAGAGTACATGCTGGGCTTTTCATCATGTATCAGCAGCTGGCTAACGTTAGCGATAGCTGACGTCGTTGGTGTAAATACAATCTGCCCGATGTTACATAACGCCAGTAAGCTTTGGTAGCATATTAGCATAATGTTGCCTTGGCTAACGTGGGTTAGCAACCGTAAGCCAACTCAGATGCGAACGGCTTTGGCCAAACATACGGTTAGTGTTAATGTGAACGCTAGCTCAATGTAAACAAGCAAAAGCTTCATTGAACCGAAAGGACACCGCCCACTTAACTGAGTGTGTGGCTACATTTAACTTAGCGCTGTAGTTCATTTGTTTATCATCTTGTGAATTTGACACAAATTTTTTCGTGTGAACGTGACAAGTAAAGATTTAACACGAGGCGGTAACGTTATAACTAATTCGCCGGTTCTCAGATTCAGGATATACTCTTCGCTTGGAAAATCAATACTAATCCCACTGAGTTGATTGACTAACTCGTATACACAATAGCGTATATCTCAGGTATGCATACTCCGACCATTGTCATCAACACAGTATTGTTATCTGTCCAGTTCATTCATCCTGTTAACACGTTTAGAGAACTCTAAAGGGGTATTACATCCGATTAAAAAAACCGCGAAATTATTTCCATTGACTAAGACAACCCAAGGAGTATGCCTTGAGCTTGAAAAATGCCCTCCCTAAACCAAGAGGTAACGTTAGAGAAATAGTTATACTCTGAGATTTCATACCAATTTACAGATCTGCTCTGGTGACAATTAATGTGAGGATAACTTTGTGGTTAAATGGAATGTGTGTACTTAAACATCAATCTAAGCTCTATTTCATAGTTTTTCTATCAGTGGCGAACTAGAATATGTACCCTGTTATGCCCAGAAACTCGCTGTCAGCAATGTCCCTCATCTCAATCTTTTCTCACTCATCTTTTATGAAGCTGTGCACCAATAAGTCATCATGGTCTCTCGTTTATTCCATAAACGAGAAAGTAAATGTTCACAAAATACAAATTGAATTGTGTATAACAATTGGAATACTGAAATTCTGTGGTATTCCCTTCAGCTATGTTACACAATCTTTGTAGTTTTTTCTTCTCCTGCTAGATATACTGACACACAGGCATTTTATGGCAAAGGTCACTCGGTCAGAGTGCAGCATATCTTCTGGAGCAGCAGGTTTATGTGCTTTGCTCAATTGTACTTTGAGGATTTTGTTCTGCAGTATAGCTATAATACCTGCTACCCCCTAGTAACAATTCATGATCCCTCCATGAAAGACATATGTACCAAAACATTCTGCAACTAAAGCTGCATTTCTCAAGTCCTATTTGCAGAAGAAAGAATCAGTTTGTAACGAGAACTCTCATCCACTTTAATCATCACACTTTCCCTCCTTTTTTTCTAACAGTTTTTCTATGTGACAGTGAAGCATGATGAGGCTGAGAGTGCGTAAAGCTCCTCAGCAGCCAACCTCAGGCCGTCGAACCCACCTGACCCAGGCCAAACGAAAACACTGTGAAGTGGAGCCCTCTCCAGTGAGAAGCCGAGGAAAAATGCAGAAGAATGAAACAGGCCTGTTCTCCACCATAAAAAAATTCATTCGCGGAAATGCTGTCAAGGTGGGCTTAGATCAGGGTTCACAGCTGCACTTTTTCACGCTTTTTGAGCTGCTTTAAGCTAACAACGCCGTACTTATTAAAGAAAAAAATTCAGCCTCGCATACTCTGTTATACATCATTAATCTGTGATGTTCAATGCATTTAATGCAAGTTATTTTGTGATGAAGTGTTGTAATCTACTTTTTGATGTGCCCATTTTCCCTCAACCTGCCTTATCTACTTCTGCTTCAGTTACTGATTTCATACATTCCCCAGAATTAGTTTTGATAACATCTAGAGAGCAGGCGTGAACTTGTATTCATCTGTGGGTGGTATGTGTAGGCTGAGAGAACAGTAGCGGTAAGTGCAAAAGAGTGAGTTTTTTGACCCCTTACCCAAAACGCAACATGCCAGGTGGCTGCATTGCATTCTGGTCTATTGAGGCTATTGTCAGTGGAAACATTATTTCTGCCTCTTCTAAGATGGATTTCTTCCTGTATGCGTATTGAATGTCGGTGCGTCCAGAAAGAAGCCCTTGCTCTTTGATTCTGAGGGACTGACACCAAAACATTTACCATTGCTGTTTTTGGATAGCTGAAAAATGTTCTGCCATCAAACTCAATTGTAGCTGCGCTGGAAATATCCCAATATGACGTCACACTGTCGTCACATTGAGAACAACAAAATGGGCCCAGAAATGCAAGGTGTTTTTTTTTAACAGTGTCAGTGTTCTAGGATATGTTTTTCCTTCAAGGGTGCTCTCACACTATCCCACTTTTTTGTAGAATAAGCACTGTCTCAGCTGCATTTTGTGCTGATAATTTAAAGTGGTTCACGCATATGACCAATTGCAGTATCTGCTACTATCAACAAACAGTACTTGGGTACAACTCTCCCTTAATGGAAACTTCCAAACCACAGTCAATGTGCCTCCCATACTAACTCTTGATAATCAGAGTTTCTGGGAATTTGACATTACTACCAACTTTTCTACCACTACTTTTATCCATTTTCATTCTGGTCATATGTTAAGCTGCTTCTGTATCATGAAGTCCCGCCTCTTCTTTGTTGTGATTAGTCAGCTCCACATCATGAGCATTTTTTGTGTGATGACATTAACAGTGCAAGATGATTTTGATATGAGAAATAAAATGACAATTTCCCATTGTAAGATTGCCTCACAGACTAGTTGTTCTATGCCCATTTTTTCTCAGGTGGAGCAGGACATCCCCGCTAAGAGGAGTCGTATTGATTGTAATTCAGATAGTGACCTGATAACTTCAACACCACAGACTGGAGGCCTTTCCAACAAATCAATCTCTAGAGTTTGCCGGAAAAGCCCAAATAAAGGTACTACTGAATTAAAGTGTTTTTTGTTTAAATTTTTTTAATACAGATTACTCTGTGTAACTTTATAAATGAAATAGTGACTATCTTTTGCTGGTGATTGGCTGCAGAATTCATTTCAGTAATGCCTTTTCAGTTGCCTTATCTATATTAATTCCTAGAAAACCTTCCTGTCACCACTGACATCACTTAAGCTTTTCTAAAAGCTTGGGGAAAATTTGTGTGCATGAGCGCGTGTGTTTTGTGTACGCTCTCTTGCGTACAGATATTATACAGTGTTCTTTTTTGTGTTGTCACTAAAGACTTGTCTATCCTCAGACACAATGACTTGCAACAGTAAGCCCATGAAACCAAATGGAAAACTAGAGGCCCCTGTTGAGGCAGCGAGCAGCCCACCACGCACCACCCTGCTTGGAACCATCTTCTCTCCAGTTTTCAACTTCTTCTCACCAGCAACTAAAACTGGTAAAAAACAAAAATCTACAAGACTAAACTGTACTAACTGAACACTACTGTTCCATAAGTATGAAATATGTATGGAGTACTCTGCTGTAATTGATTGGGCAGTGATTAGACTAATATGGTGGAAAAATTAGATTTGTGATTAGCCTACGGTGATAGTGGAATATGGTTTTGTGAGGCAGCAGGCAATGTGATCTATTTGCACAATCTGTCAACCAGCAGGGTGCTGCTTTGCTTTCCATTTCACATAAGAGAATTCATTACAACTTGCTGAGTATGTTTTAATTTTAACAAATGCACATGATGATGATTCGTATTGATGAGGTGGGTGGTCTTTGTTTGTTGGTCTTCCAAAAATGGGTGGTTGGTATTGATCAAAAAAAATCTCAATTAGAGCATCCAAAACTGGAATAGTATCAGGACCTCACAGGTTCTCATCTGCATGTTTTTGAGAGAAACTTTGTGTGATCAAAATATTTTGACTACTCTTGTCATTTGTAATCCCTGTTCTAGCTACTCCTGGTTCAGACTCCCCTGGCCAAGCAGTGGAGGCAGAGGAAATTATGAAACAGCTGGATATTGAGCAGGCAGAAGAGATTCCAAGCAGCACCCTCACGTCTACAGAAGGCATCACCCTGTGTCATGCTGCCCCAGTTTTACCACCGAGGCCTCAGATAACCCCAGATACAACCATAGAAGAGGGGGAAATTGTCACTGAAACTGATATGCCCCCACTAACAGGTAGGGCCTATATTAAATCAAGGCTCTCATGTTCATTTCATCCTTTGAACTCTTGGATAATTTGAACGCAATGACATCTGCTCATAAACTTAACAAATTGGACTGTTTTAATTGTGAATTTTAGAGAACAGTGTTGTGCCTAGCACTTTCTTTGCAATTTATAGAAACTAAAATGTGCAGTCGTTAATGTAAGCCTAAGCAAGGTTTGCTTCACCACAGAAAAAAGCAAAGGCAGAATGGTGGACACAGGATTAAATCCATCATGGTCATATGTGACTGCCAGTACTGTTAACAGTAGTAAGCATTTGTTTAACGGCACATGGGCACCATCTCAATATGCCCTTAGAAGTTTATTATGTCCTTTCAAATGTCTGTGGTGCAGACCTTGGTCAAATTGTAGTTGCAAACAATTCTTGCCATTTGTTTGAACCTGCTGTGACTACCAGCTGCATGGGATTTACTGTATCAGGATAATTCAGAAATGCCTTCAAATACTATTTCTCCAGGCACAATTGTGGAGCATTGCACTGCTCTTTGGAAACCTATGTTGAGTCACTTTTCACAGTCTGCCTTTGATCATTTAACTGTCAAGTGGAACCTTTGCCTTAATCTATGATTCCTTAAGAATGCATTTAGTCTTTTTTTGGGTTCATTATTTCTATCTTTGTGTCCTGATCAGCTCCTGGGTGCACACCAGACAGTGGCTACCCACATGCACCACCTTCAGCCCCTGCAGAGGTTACATATGACGAGGACTGGGAAGTTTTTGATCCGTAAGGAGATTATTTTTTAAAATGTACTTTTTAGTCTTAATTTCCTTATCTTTAGAATTTAGTAGCCTCTAACAATCACAACCCTTTAATGATTAGAAATATTGAAATAAGCTGTCACGTGGTTAGATATGACATACATAAATTATTTTTTATGAATCATCCAATTGTTGCTTGTTAATTGTAATTTACTTATGGAATCTAATACACAGTTGTACATTTTCTAACTATTGAAGTCAAGATCTTAATAACTTGTAGTGTCATGTTTGCTCCACTACAACATATTTTTTTCACTCTTCAATTGATTGACTCAAGGACCGACGGCATGTGACATTATGTCAGTCTTGGATCTTTGTCAGCGCCTGCAAGATTCAACTTGGATTAAGACATTTTCTGTTTGTTACATGGTGAAAAGGCAGTAGTGTGCAAATTACTACATGTCTTTATAATTCACACTCGACCTGGGACTGACACTAGGTGTGCATAACTTTCTTTTCTGTGACTATATTGCCCTAAGTTGCAAAGATCTTTTAGGGTATTTTTATGGTTTCTCTTCTTTCAAGGTACTTCTTCATCAAGCATGTGCCTCCATTGACAGAAGAGCAGATGACGCGCAAACCAGCACTACCCTTGAAAACACGCAGCACTCCAGAGTTTTCTCTAGTGTTAGACCTGGTAAGCAAATCAAATAAAAAAGGCTATGCTGTTGCCTAATGTTTAGTGTGAATTGACCTTAATGGGATTTACTTGTCTGTCTCTCTGTTGTTAGGATGAAACACTGGTGCACTGTAGTTTGAATGAGTTAGAAGACGCTGCCCTGACATTCCCTGTGCTCTTTCAAGATGTAATATATCAGGTACTACTGTTATGTCATCTAATTGGAAGGGTGGGACAGTCTCTCCCTGTCCTGTCCATGATTAAATTGTTTTTTTTTTTTTTTAATCTGAAGGTGTATGTTCGATTGAGGCCCTTTTTTCGTGAGTTTCTTGAGCGCATGTCTCAAATGTATGAGGTGAGATTTCTCTTTGTTTCTAAGTAACTCCTGACAGTTTTTGGTCATTTTGATCTGCTCTCAATTTAATACTTATTGCTATCATTTTTAAATTTCACAGATCATTCTCTTTACTGCTTCAAAGAAAGTGTACGCTGATAAATTGCTCAACATCCTGGATCCGAAGAAGCAGTTGGTCAGGTCAGTGAAAGCATGAGATTATGTAGTAGCTTTTATATAAAAAAAAAAAAAAAACAAAAA
>OOFE01049472.1:16238-42175 GCA_900323365.1 Monocentris japonica
TCCCATTCAGTGTTTGAGAAACAAGGCATCACACAGATTGGTCATAGAAAAACCATAAGTTTAATGCTGTAATAGCTCAACAGTAGCAGTGGCAATGATTATAAAGGGGGCGGTATACTTCATGCAAAGTTTGGCGAAAGCGACAATCGACACCCAAAGCAGCAAAAAAACGGCGTCTTTGGCGTTCGGCACGACATTCCTGTGTGTCTCCGAGGCAAACTTTTTTTGTATGTCTCCTCCCTGTCGTCTAGTGATGCAGCCGCCCTCCTGTCTGCGATTGTCCCCTCCCCCCCAACCTATGGCCTAAAGATGTATTGTATAGCTTTAAAATGTTTTTCATTGCATGCATTGACTAAGGAATATTAATAATGGACAAGTCTTTTGTTCTGTATTTTTCAGACATAGGCTTTTTCGTGAGCACTGTGTGTGTGTACAAGGAAATTATATCAAAGACTTAAACATTCTTGGACGGGATCTTTCAAAGACAATAATTATTGACAATTCACCCCAAGCCTTTGCCTATCAGGTAAAACTTTTGATGCTTTTTAAACATTTCATTAATGTGAATGTTTCACAGTGGTTCTGGTTGATTTATTTCAACTCCAACAAACTTTTTCAGCTTTCCAATGGGATCCCAATTGAGAGCTGGTTTGTGGACAGAAACGACAATGAGCTTCTAAAGCTTGTTCCTTTCTTGGAGAAGCTTGTGGAGATGGTATTATTTTGTCTTAAACATTTTGTCATGAACATAAACTATACTGCTGCTCTTCATTTATGGAAAGTCTGTTGTCTTCTAAAATTTCTATTCTCTTTTTTTACAGAATGAAGATGTCAGACCACACATCCGAGACAGGTTTCGCTTGCATGACCTTCTTCCCCCAGACTGAAGACTTTCATTAAGGACAGTTGTACTTATAGTACAAGATGGTATCAGCATCGGAAAAATACTGACTCAAAGAAGGATATTCAATGGATTTCTCTTTACAAACCCAACATTGCCATTCATTTGTTTTTTTTTTAATTGTGCAAAAAAAAGTAAAGCTATGTTTGAGTCAAAAGTGTTGTATGTTTTTATACATACATACTCAAACTAGACTCCAAACACAGACAGAACGGTTCACCACAGCAGTCCTTTACACTTTGCTGGCTTCTTTCTAGTGTGACCTAGAAGGTGACATCGTGGAAGATATTTCTTCTTTAACTATAATTTCGGATTGACAAAACTGAATGTCATGCAGTGTTGGAATATAAGGACCTTGTTGGCTCTAGCCCAATCTTGAATGGCCAGTCAAACCTGTAAAATAGTCACACTCTATTACTTGTAAATATATGTATATATTTTTTTTTCTTCAATGTTTTTAAGTCCTTTTATTTTCACTTCAAATTTTAGTATGTATTACTTTTATTCGATTGCTTTTATAAACCAACAAAATGTTAGTGTGTTTTGTTTGAAGTTGATGCTACACAGCTGCTTTTCTGTTGTATGCCTGCATTATTCCTGTGATGCTTTACTCCATTTAAATGCAGTTGTCTGTAATAAGGTGCAGTTTTAAAATGTATGTTTGGGAGGAAATGTTTCTGAAATTATGATATTTTAAAGCTATGTAATGTAAGCTAGTATAGGGTCTCAACTGAATACAAAGCCATAATGGCTGGATAATAACTTTGGGGATTTGTATTTGAGAGTCCACTTGAGACGTTAACACCTTGATCATCCTCTTTAATGAGGAATAGGGAGGGAGAGGTTCAGGCATCCTGCACTTTGACATCCAGCCCTTTGTAAGTTAATGTAAAACCTTGTCACTTTTCTACACAGGTGTATCACCTCAATTTGTTATGTGGGGGAAAAAATGAAATTGTAGCACCAGCAAATTGCCAACATGTTTGCTCTCAAATCTTGTTTTCCAAGACGTCTTGTATGTGGGATCTTTATTATGTAGGAGTCACAAGTTTTATTGACTATTGAATGATCACTCCTGTTGTATTCAGTGTTACTCAATGGTTTCCTTGAAAATAAATACAGTTTTGTACGAGTTAAGCTTCCTGTTTTTTCATACTGTTTTTATCAGAAAATTAATTATCCTTTATAGGAGAGAGACTTGCTGTATTACCATTAACGCATTGGTTTATTTTAGGAATGAAGATAATCATAATCCTTTTTAACTTCGCTCCAGTTTAACTGTACACTCTAGTCCACTGAATTTGAGTTAAAGCGATTTGTTAAAGTAGACTTCCCATTTGGGTATAAGAGAATATAAGCTATGGATTGAATCAATTTATAAGTCATGTTTCTCTCACGATAATTCAACAGATCACAGCTGTCAGCGAATGAAAATGCACAGGGGTCAAAAACCCTAAGGAATCGGAACAGAAAAAAACGTATAAACGTATAAGCATAACTACTGGAAGCTAGAATTTGGAAAGTGTCAAGAAATCGTGGTGGCGGAACTATGTAGCTGTCGAGCGACTTGTACACACACGGAACACTTTACACATGCAAAATGGCGGAGGGAGACTCTTGGGGTGAGTATCCGGCGCCTCCTGTCATCTTTCGGAGGAAATGATTAGTCTTAAGGTTTTTAGAAATGTTTTTTTTCTGTTAATAGACGCTGAATCGTTCGAGCCGGACGAGCCAACAAAGAAGCCCGTTGTCTTGGACAAGTGGGAAGGCGAGGACGAGGAGGAAGCTGTCAAGGTAGTTGACGTTAACTCGCTAACGTTAGTAGTGAGGTAACTTAATATCCGCTTTATTCTGCCATCGAAGTAGAGATAACGTTACGTGCAAGAGACCACCTTACATGTCTAACAACGTTAGCTAGGTGAGAGTGGCAGTTTAGCAAATAAAGCGTTGCATGCAGGAAATCTATATTGTATCACATTCATATTGTATCATAATCTCCTTCTGTTCGCCTTCCCAATCCCTATAAGAGGGTTGCCATTAAATTAGGCAACGTTGTCATAGAAAGGAGCGTCATTAAACAATGGGGACAGTGCATGACACAAGTTGAAATGTTCAGCGGACGTGGGCTTTAAATGTGTAGAGCAACAGTATTTGGGTTGTTCCACTGCCTCCTGTGACACAATAGGCTCCAACCTGTTTTAGTCATTTTGCTGAATATTGGAATGATTTCTCCCGACACACACTTCAATTTCTCCCATTTTCACAGTCTTCCTCTTGGTCTTTGCAGGATAACTGGGATGATGAGGAAGAAGAATTGAAAGAAGAAGATAAGAAAACAGGTCATTAGATAAACCTTGCAACTGTTAGATCTCAACATGACACTTTACCATTGCCAAAATAATATGTATGGTACTTTATATATAGCGTGCCCAAAAAATGCAATGGAAGTATGTGAGAGACATAGAAAAATCAACTTAAATAGTACAAGTGCCTTTTCAGGAATTATTGAAATTGTTATACACTGGCCTGGTTTCAGTTCTGCAATCTCGTCTTAAGGAAAGTGAGAAGTGGAAAAAGTACCGCCAATTAACCTTAATATATTGTATGGTGGGACATAAAAGTGCCTTACAGTATCAGGAATACACCTATTTTTAGCATTGGTGGCCCCAGTGGGAACTGAACCGTTAACGCTGGCGGAGTCAGTGCAGTGCTCTACCCATTGAGTTATACAGTCAGATTAGTTTCCATAACACTCTGATATCCACTGCTTTTTACAGAAACAAAACCATCAGAGAAGAAGAAACTAAGTGATAAAATAAAAGAAAAAGAGAATTCCCAAAGAAAAAAACAGGAGGAATTGAGAAAAAGGGTGAGTACTCATCTCCAGAATAGTTCACTCAAATGTAAAGATCCCTTGTTTCACCTTCAAATCAAAACCATAGCATGCTTCTTTAAAGAACAGGAATTTAAGAGAAGCCCATCTCATAGATCACTATTTCTAGACAGAAATAGTCTAGAAATCTTAGTATTTGTTGACATGTGTGTGGCCTTTGAATAAACTGTAGCTAGACCAAGTCATAGTACTGCTTGGCAGGTTTTGCAGGCAATTTAGAAAGAAATGACTTTGTCCCTCCCATTGACCTACTAGCACTGGTAACAAATGCCAAGAAGAAGCTACTGCTAATTTCTCTGGAACAAAACGTCTCTGCTCCTTGGGAAAAGTCTCCTTGGTTGGTTATAACAAATATCAGTGCATAGTGACACCTCGGTCACCCTGCTATCGGCCCACTGTTTAGGTTAATTTCAATGGATTGAAGACATTATTCATACATACATTGGTGATCAAGCTCTTGATACAATAACATCAGTAGGTGGCAACTTAATGTAAGCATAAGTGTATTTTGTACCTATGTTTGTGTTGTTTCATGAAATGGACCTGCATTTTGAGTTACAGTGAGATCTAAAAGTTAGAGATTTCCCCATAGCAAGTTGAAAACCCCAACACAGTATATGTACTGTATATGCCTATACTTACTGTACATAATAATGTCTAGTAGTGCCTTGAATGAAGACATGCGCATTGAATCATTTCATAGATGGCTGTGAACGTAATCCTGCGACTACAATCACATTGAGATGCAAGAAGCTGCATTTAGGCATTACCAGAGTATCTCAAAGAGTAGTTTTGGACAGTTTTTTGTCTGGTGTATGTGACCAAATATTGAACTATTGTAAATGTTAAGTTAATTTGTCCCAGTACTCATCTGAAATGGATAGAACACAATCAAACTGCAATATGATCTCGCAACTTGTTTTTTACATGGAAGTAGGTATCTTGTCCCAATTAGCTACTAATACTCTGTAGTTTTGCCCTGTACTCATTTTTTTGAAAGAGAAATTCAAACTTTGGTAAAAAGCCATTTTCATTATTGATTTCTTCCTAGGCAGAGGAATCCCAGGAAAGCGCAGAACTTACACCAGAGGAGGAGTTAGCTGAGAAACTCAGAGTGAAGAAACTACAGGAGGAGGCTGACCTGAAGCTAGCCAATGAAGCTTTTGGTATGAACAGGACAATATTTCAGTGTTGGATTACATTTTTACATTTCCTTCTTAAAGAAATAATATTGTATTGTTACTGTGATTTTAACTTTTTGGTAACGTGAAACATTGGGCTGGTTTCACAGACCTGTAGAATAAGATAGAAGGACCGGGCCTCAATCTGGGACAGTTAATGGCTTTCATTAATGTGTCTCAGATGGATCAGTAAATTTAGGAATTTTGATTTGATGTTTGACTATAATAATCGAGTCGGGTATGGGGAGTTTCTGTTGTTCCTGTACCTTGTAATCCTGTGAAATGTTTATTAAAATGTTGTTTTACTTTTCAAAAAGCCAGCAAAACAAAAACAATACTCAAAAATTTGAATGATTTTATTATTTTCTTTCCTGGTATGAAATCGAGGCGAAAGGCTGACACACCAGGGGAAACACTTTTTTAGGGGATATAAACTTTGGCATAACAGCTTCCTCAAAACAGTAGTATTGTGTGTTGTGTCTGTGGGATTGGAATGAGCAAAACCAGCCACATATTGAAAAAATATTCAAAGTAATCAAAACTGAAGTCATACGTTTGAATTTTGCTGAGCCCATTGACTTCTGTCCTGCTAAAATGGCATTTTTGTTTAAGCTGAGAATATTTTCATGTTTTTTAAATAAGCCGGTTCTATCTTGCTCTAATTGTTCTAGGTGTCTCAAACAACATCACGGGAATCGATGCCATAAGCCCTTCCTCTAAAGACGACTTCACAGAGTTTGAGAAACTGTTGAAAGACAAGATATCTCCTTATGAAAAGTCCATACATTATTCTACTTTCCTAGAATCTTTGTTTCGCGATCTCTGTCTCTCTTGTGAGTATGGAGGCTTAATTTCTAAAGAATGGAAATATAACCTGCTCACTTAACTGCAGCACATATTTTATGTTTTTATAATGCTATGCACTATATTCTTACTCACTGCCTCTCCTCATGATTGCTGTTTGAACTCATGTACAGTATATATGGATGTAGTGTAGCAGTCATGAGTCTATGATGAAAAGTCCTTCTTATGATGTGTGTGAAAGCAGTTGACTCTAGTTTCCATTTATTACTTGTTTTTAGCACTGCACCCATGAAAAGTTTTGTATGTGAAGTTATGACTGGAATTTTAGGTTTAATTTATGAAAACAATTGAGGAATACTTGCTGTATGGTGAGAGTTGTTTTTTATATCTCACTTTGCAGTGGAGGTGGAAGACTTGAAGAAAATCAACACTTCAATTACACTTTTACTCAGTGAGAAACAGAAACAAGAGAAGGTTTGTGTTTAATTCAACAACAGCGTATTTCACAATTCTTTTTCAGCTCAACTTAAATCAACATTATTTTAATACTGAATAAGGATTCGATAAATAACAGTTCTCCAGTTTCATGGCTAATATTTTATGGAAACATTACCCTTTAGATAGTTTTGCATCACTTGGAAAAAGAAGACTTTGAAAAATAATTGATCCTACCCAGAGAATGCTGTTACATTTTAACTACCACTATAACTGATAATTAAATAGTTAGTCACTCCCAACACCGCTACTGTAACACTGTCAATGTCACTTAGAGGTAATATACTTTTAACCATACACATTAGTTCACTCCTTGATGTATGATGCTGAGTCAGGTTCAACCACGTACTTTCTTTACATTAAGGGTAGTACTGTTTTAAGCAAATGTAAATCCAGATCTTTCTTTTTTTTACAGCAACAAAATAAAGGCAAGAAGAAGAAGAAGGGAATTGTTCCTGCAGGGGGGCTAAAGGCCAAGATGAAGGATGACCTTGCAGACTATGGGGAGTTCGATGGAGGTTATGCACAAGACTATGAGGACTTCATGTAATACCTTGTATCAGTAACTCTGCTCAAACCATCTGCTCTCCTGCTGCTGAAAGCCATCCCTCAGAAACCTTATGTCAAACTAAATGTGTTCAATAATGTTACAATGAACATCCCAATACCGTTATTTCTTGTAGGAAATCATCAATGCTCCTATGCTCTTAGATTGGCCACACTATGTAAACACTCCCTTCAGTGTGTAAGAAAACGTTTGGCCAATAGTGCATTTAAAATTATGGCAAACATCTCTGAAAGTTAAAGAAAATGATGTCAGTGGTCGATCAAAAAAAGCCGCGACTTCTGTATGAGGAACTACATTTGACTTTCTATGCAAGTTATAATGTCATGTTTTTATCTGTTGGTGCCGTTTGACGTTCCTAACTGCAGCATGTAGGGCTAAACAAGTCAATTAAGTACTTGGGGAATACATGATATTTTCAGTTGTAAATTCCAGAATTTGACGAGCCGACTCAAAGTGTTTTTTTTTTTTTTTTTGTTTTTGCAATTAAAGTTAGATAAGTTAGATAATGTGGTACCTATGGTATCTTTGGTATTAATGTCACTTATCTGAAGACTGTGTTAATAGCAACAGAGACCTGGCTCTGGTGTTGGTCCATTGCTGCTGGCCAAACTACGCTGCTGTAGCCTGTTAAAATGGGGATTGTAGAAGTTGTTCCATCAATGGCTTCCACTGAAGTGAAGCAAAACAGACCTGCATTCATTTGCATTTGCTTTGGGTTTTTCATGCCATTTTTTTTATTTCCTTTTACAATACATTCTGTTCTGGAGCTATACTAACTTTCTTTCTGCCAAAATGTGCACCACAATCCTTCCACACTGCAGCAGCATGAGTGACTCATTGCACAGCTTTGCTGGCACTGGAGCTTAAAATCATGTCCAAACAGATAGACAGAGGACTACAACATCTCTCAAGCTGGCCAATACCTACACTATTCTCATGTCACAGTCATGGGTTATTGTTTGTCCCACAGCCCCGCTGAGCATTCATGTTTTTGTCTCACGGCTTTATCTTGAATGGTTGCAATAATATGTTGGTAGACGGAAATATAGAAAAACAAACACAGCTGACATATAGCACGTCTTGCAGGATGTAAAGAATGCAACCTTCCAATATATTTACCTTATTACATAACCTTTAAAAATATGCTGAATATTTCAGTACCACTAAGATGATTAAAATATGATGTTTTGGATTCATTTTTAAAGATCATGGTTACTGTTTTGGGGGGAAACACATTGTCTCTGTTTTGTTACTAATTTTAATTCAAAATCTATGGCAAGGTACACAGAAACTGACAGATTTTTTTCAGAAAGGTGTTGAAAATACTAGCACTGAAGTGACTCTTAAGACCTGGGGTTTATGATTATACCCATTTAAACATCAAATCTGTTATTTATTTGACCATGTTTTGAAGAGACTTGTTTTGCAACACTCTTAACCCATTGTACCTCAAACCACAGGTGTATGTTAGGTCAGCGTTTACAAGCATTAAATGTCAGACTGTAAAAGTATCTTCAGTAAATCAGAATATAAACAAAGCCAGGTGTGGGGCGGCGGTGTGATTCAACACATTGGGGCTGTAGAGAATAACACTGAAAAAATGAATACTACTATTTAAACATGAAGATACACGATTTCCATTCTTTTGGACAACACCCATCGCAAATATGTGAGGAAGCTGAATGCATATGGCTTGTATCAAGTATGGCAAGAAACTGTGGAAAGGACCAAATGTAGGTAATAATGCTACCATGTTAACAATGTCTCGTACCAGAAATACCTGAGTTTGCATTTGACATATTACTATTGTGTTACACCTACTGTAGTGTTCTGCTGTTTTCTGTCTGGGGCCTCACCATCCAATAAAAAAAAAAAAATGACGGTGTTCCTATGTTATGTCTGTTGTGTTTAGGTGACTGAATCGACCTGCAAAACCTCTACTGCAACGTGATTAATATCAAGTGACTGAATTTGAGGCTTTTTTCATTTCTAGGCTTACAAGTAGCAAGAGCTTTTAATTCAGAGCTTGAGAACTTAGGAGAGGTCCTGATAGTTGGTCAGATAACATGCTGATGTCCTAATCCTGTCCTTTTGTTCTTTGAAGAAATAGGTCATTACCTGATTATAGTTGTGCACTGAATTGCCCCTTTCAGTGGTCATGTGATGTCAAATACAAAGGGGGCCAGTCTTTCCACCTTCATCAAACTTATCTAACAGTGTTCAGAAGGAAGAATTATTTGAAAACAAAAAACAATGTTGATATTGTAAAGATAAGACATGGGGATAATTAACAGTGCATTTAGACTAAATACACAGTGAAATACCCCCTGCCCTCAACTATTGGCTGTCTGTGGGGGTGGAGGTTGTAGCTCATAAACTATGAGGTCTTGTTGGTGGTGTTATCCCACATATATAAAAGGTGATGTCAGGTCCTTACCCAGGATACCATCAGATTGATAAAATACAAGGATGTGGAGGTTTTTAGTTGTGAGTGCAGTTCTGGGGGCAATAGGGTCAGAGAACACACCTTCTGGAGCAACACAGAACCTGCAGGCCCTGCATTGCCCACCCTGTGAGCATATCCACTGCACCTCACGGCAGGCACATAAGCTCCAGTGTAAGGGTGGCATCACAACGGGTATCTGTGGCTGCTGCCCTGCATGTGCCAAAACAGCAGGGGAGACCTGTGGAGGAACATGGGACTACTTGGGAAAGTGTGATGAGGGACTAGTGTGTGTTTACCAGGACTCCTCCAATGGCAAACCAGATGCAGAGCGCAAAGGGATCTGTAAAGCAGGCAAGTTTTTTTCCTCTTTGTCATATAGTGAATAAGAGAAGGACAATGTGATTTTCATCAAGCAGGTATCCTCTGATGCGTATTGAATCCCTGGGTTGACCTTTTATCATTGTACAATATAATAAACCACATTAGGGCAAAGCTCTTTATAGTGCTCTTATGTCTTGATACATAGTATACATTTTATGCCATTTGAAAGTATCTACAAGATCTTTTTGCTCTTTTCTCCACTAATACACTAATACATTAATCACTGATGGACAAATGCAGCAAATTGTAAATGTTGCATTCTGCATCACAGAAAGTCAGTAATATGGACCCAAATTACATTTTGTGAGCCCTGATACAAGATGATTGTCAAGGAAATGGCGCCAATGTGGTTAATCTTTTTTATGAGCTCTGAAGAGCGATAGCGTGGTCAAGGCTTCCTTTGATTCAAAGGTTTCCTCTAACAGTTAAGCCATAATTACACCTCTTATCTATCCATGGTGTAAAGAGTTGTCATTCTTATAGATACAGTATCAATAGTAGTTTGGGATAAAATTGGAGATTTTCGCGTTTCTTTACTGCTCTGGATAAGATATAAATGTTAAATCCGAAATGCTCGATAGCCCATGTGTTGTAAATACTGTTTCCTCTGGGTTCTCATTCAGTGTTTGTAAACTTGTTTTCTGTGCAGTGCTTGAATCCCTGGATGTGGAGAACTGTCACCCAGAGTGTACTAGGGAATACTGCCAGGCTAACCCCTCTGAAATCTGCTCTGCCAGGTGATTGAATAAAACAAGTCCCTTTCCTGTCCACTCCTGCATAAAACTTTTTTTTCCTGTTGCATTTTTATACTACAACTACACCATCATTTTATAATAGAAATCTTTTCACTCTGTAGGTTTGTGTCGTTGGAGAAGCAGGCGTGCCATGGCTCCTGCCAGCACACCTCCTGTTCAAGCTGTCTGGTACTGAAACCCCCTTCCTGTCTACACCGTTTTGGGAGGTGTGTGCACAATCACCTGTCAGTGCCTCATAGTCCTTTATGTCACCAGAACCTACAGGTAGGTGGGATCTTAGAAAAGTGAACTACATCAACAACCAATGTAAAACCTCTATTTCTGGAATATACTGTACTGCCTGAAATACTTTGACACTATTCTGAGATTTTGAATTGTCTCATTCTCTCTATAGAGTGATCTCAAGGGGTATTTTGTGTGCTTGGTCCCAATCTGTCCAAATGCACTGAATTGATTCCTTGCCTGAAGAGAATACACCTACAGGGAATCTTTATAGCATATGTAGCAAATGAAAAATGGCAGCTAGGTCCAAACTTTCTGTAACACTTAAAAATAATTGATCTACCATTTTCATCTTACATTGTACACTTGAATATGAAATGGTCAAATTAAATGTATTTTGAATCATGAGAAATAAAATGTAATTTTATACACTACATTGTGTCTTTCATTGAGTTCACATGACCAGTATAGTGTGCTAAAACCACCTGCTTTGAAAAGTATCATTTATTAATATTGCTAAACTGTAAAAACAGATATATTAACTAGTCAAGTCAAGCACTTTATTTGTCACATACGTACGTAAGTAAGAACAATGTAAAATAATAACCTAGTATGGCACTGAGGTAGAAAAATGGACAGAATAATACTGGTAAAACTTAATCTACCACTATTTGTGTCCGACTTGAATCTTTCACATCTTGGGAGAGCTTTCTGAGTCCCCTCCGCCACCACTGTCCCCCTGACAGTCGATGGTTATTGAATAACAGACAGTTTATGAGGCAATAATGAGGCTTGTAGAGGGCAGGAATAAAGTGTGGACCAACAATGGGCAGTTTGTCCTCCGTCCTTCAAATGTAAGTTGTTTCTGGTTGCTTCTTGTCATTCTTGTCTTGCTTTTATTGATTTTATGTGAAGAACTTTGAGCTACATCTTATGAAAAGTACTATCTAAATAAAGTTTAATACAGTACACAATTTATCTGGGTAAACACCTCTGTAATATTTGGCAAGACTGAATTATAGTTTTCTACCAAAACAATAATGGCATAATCTTTCATCTAACTTGTCAGCAGCAACATCACTGACATCCTAAAGACTGTGATTTAAAAATAACGGGGGAGAAAACAAGGTACAGCTCCTCATTCAACTAGTTCCTAAAGGAATTGGTACACCTGTCAGACCGAGGAAAACACAAGCTTTCAGTACTGTACAAACAATTGACTGAATTCATTTAATCATTCACCTCCCTTGCAGAATAGAAAGTTTACTATTACTACTTGTAATGACTACTATTTGCAAACCTTGCTACAATATGTACTTTGGATTCATATCATTTCAGTTATATTAATAGGTCCTTTAAGAAGGACAATGCCATTTGGCCTGAGAGATTTATCCAAATTTCATCCCATTTTTACATTTCTTGTGTTTCCAATTGCAGATACACGTCCCCATATCAGGTACCTATCAGGACGATAGGATCTGTCTCCAAAGCAAGCCGCCTTTGTTATCAATCCCATATATTTGTCTCACTTTTTCACTGATAAAAACAATGGATAACAAAGGACTGTCAGGGTGCCAGCTGTAATAAATGTGTCCCTCTCAAGGCAACTCATGTTAAAGTTTGAATACATGTGGCTGAGCAACACAAAACCCTGGAACAATAGAAATGTACAGGAGATTACTGTGAAGACATGACCTTCAAATAGACACTGATTTTGATGTAGCAAGGGGAAGCAGCTGTACGACTTTGGCAGTGCTCCGGTCATTTCTGAATGTTTACTCTCAGCATTTCTGCACAAATTGAGTACAGTGCATACAAGCCTAACAATAGAAACAGTAAACCACAGAAGCATCTTGCATTCTGGTAACTCTTTCCTCGTATTACAAACAATCTTAAGTCAACTGTCCACATTCAAACTCTTGAAACCATTTAAATCAAATCTTAAGGATTGTTTATTAGTATGACAATTTGTAACAAATCTTGAAAATCCTGTTGCTTTCATGAAGATGTACAGTTTGAGTACTGTATTGCAATAAGGATACAACAGTACATTTGAAATATTATGAACAGATGAGTCACTGGCTTTCCAACAATCTAGTCAATATTCCATTAATGTAGGTACAAACATAATGCCCACCCATATAATTTTCTTTTACCCAAAAAACAATTGCAGGTTTGTCTCAAGTACTCTGGATGTGCAATTATTTTTTGAATAACCAGCACTTTCCCCCTCTGGCTGGTAGGGCAGTGCTACAGAGCTCACCTACAAAATAGGATGTTTGCTAAATTGTACAAATAACAGATGGAACATTGCATAACATTCATAAATGCTTTTGGAGTGGACCTATAAGACGTTTAAAAAATTAATACACAATAGGATCCCCACAGCTGTTTTTGGAAATGTATGTTATCTTGGAATAGTGGTAATGGTAACAAACAGAAAGGATGATAGTAGAGGGGGAAATGTATTAAGGTGCATAAAACGTCATCTTTGATAAAGTTTCCAGACAGTCTCTAGTCAGGAAGGCACTGTGGATAAATACCCAAGCCATCTGTCCTGTCACCGGAGTAGTCTGTTCCAAAAGGATAAGAAGGTGGTGGAATTAAAGGCACCGATGAATATGAGCAGCAGAAGGTAGAGACTCATCATGATAGCAAAATGGTGTCTGACGAGCCAGGAGGTGCCACGGGAATGTCTGAAGTAACAAAACACAAAAGCAGCCTTCTTACTGCTACAGGACAAAAAGAAAGCAAACCAACCCACACACTTATGTTACTCAATCTCCAGCAAAAAAACATATTGAAGATTCTTTTGTCAAAAGTTGTATTTGACATTGAGCTATAGTTACAACTAAACAAACAGTAGTGTGACTATGGATTCCTTTTGTTGGAGCCTTACTGTTCAGGTTAAAAAGGAGATATAAATGCTAAATAGTAGAAATGTTCTATCATAATGATATTGTGTACACTGCTTTGTCATTCTGAAATATTGAAACTACACACCATGTCAAACGATCGCATTTTCTCAAGACATTGCCATCAAAAGTGAAATGCCAAAGAGTGACCATATGAAAAACTGAGGATACACTGATACCAACATGGAATATCAAACTAATGCCAGGCCAAAATAGGGTATCAGTAATGGTGGATTTCTGCAACACTAAAATCCAGTGTTACAAGCCAAATGTAACAAGTTAGAAATCAAAGCAAAGTGACATTGTTTTACCCTTTTCAGATAGAAGAAAATGTCACCTTTCTAATGGGGAAAATGGAGTGTATGTCAATGATCCATGACAGTGAACTCATGCAGGTGATTTGTGCAGCTACACTCATCCCAAGTGCTCCTTACCTGGACAGGTGCCTTCTCTGGGAGTACACAAGCAGGTACTTGACTCGCACCAGCTGATTGTTGGTGACTATAAAGTATTTCTGTGGTACCTCCCCTCCTTCACTGTTCTTTGCCCTTGAACGTTGACGGTCAATGATTTCAGAGTCTGAAATAAGTTATGGGAATTACTGGGTGGTTTTAAAAGGTATCCGATCATATCAGTGTTACAGGATTAAAATCTGTGCACCATTGTGCAGTTGCCAATATGTTACATGGGACATACCTTTTTTCTTCACCTGACATTTAACATCGGGGTGATCAATGACTTCACACAAGGCAACACAGCTTAGCAGTGGACCCAGGAGGCTTTCCCGCCAACCGCTGCTATGGGGACTGTAAAGGACAGCCATGCTGAGGTCACTGGTGAGGTAGGTCCCCTCTCCGAACACTGAGGTCTGCAAGCGCCATGCAAAAGAGAAGTCAAGATTGACCTGATGTCATTTTCCATGTCATTCATGAACAAATGCAGATTTCTTTTTCCACTCTGACCTTTATCGTACGGTTCTGAATAGAATAGATGTAGAAACTATTGGATTAGGCTAATACAGGTGTACAAGTGACTGTTTCTATATTTTCATAATGGATGAAAAGGCCTATTAGCATCACAGAACAGATGAAGCTTGGATCACTGCACTAACCTTGTTGAGGTGACAGTGTAGCCCATTATGAATGATAGAGTGAAAGTTCTCCAGGCGGCTCCCATGGAATGCATAGAAGAGGTCTCTGCCTGCCCTCAGCTTCTCAAATCTAGCATTCATCTGGTCACAGTATTCCAACTCAAACAAGAAGTCTGGGACAGGTGTAGAAATCCCTTCATTTTCTGTCAGGTTACAAAGTTTGCCATACTGGTGGAGATCAGAGAAACAGGTGTCAGCAAAATAATAAACAGCAAAAAGAGACTGGGTGTAATCTGTGGTTTATTTATTTACAGTTGTAGTAATCTACCTCATCTTTCTGCAGTGTCTTCACAGCAAAACTTTTTGAAAAAAGAACCCAATGTGCAAGAGCCAGATGATGATCTCCTTCCCCAGGTCTCAGTCTCACCAACTCTCTCACACTAGGCAAGGAGCTCACATCTGTCAGCTGGAGGACAAAACACCGTCATTTTTCATCACAGTACCAAGGAAACAGGAGGCAAAGCTGTCCATAGTATGCCTTACACTGTCCCTTTGCACAGTATGCAAGGTCCTGTTGTCCTTGTACCACATGTCACTGTGAAACTATTGTCTCTGCACCATGTAAGTGAGCCTAGATTCTGACCATGCCCAGAAAAACTAAGATGCAAAGCTATAATATAAAAAAATCTTACCAGCTCTTCAAACTCCTTATTTTCACCACTTATATATCTAGGTGGGAAGGGTCTCAGCAAAGAATCTCTCTTGTAGCTCTGTGCAGCTGCCACAAAGAGGCTGCAGCGCAGATCTGCTGCTACTGGATCCCTGTGAAGACAGGAGCACACAAGCTCTCTGACTGCGTCAGGTGGAAGAGGTGGCTGCATTCCCAACACTGTAAACAAATGTGATAAGATAACACATTGGTGAGCACAGCCAAAAAGTTGTTAACAGCACACCAAATTACTAGGTACGAGGGCTACAAATGAATGGATTCACGTGTGACTCAAAGACGTCTGTCACAAACATGCAATACCTTTAGCAACTTGTTCTGTAGTAAACCTCTTCGAAGAGGACCTAGCAGTTAACCTAGCAAACAAATTTAGCTTAGCTCATCTGTCCACTAAGCTACATCCTTCTTCCAAGTACTACTAAAAGTATCAACACCGCATGTTCAAAACCTAAACGAAAGTGACACTCCCATAACGAAAAGTCCTATACAATGCATTTGCCTATGTGGGCCCTACTGACATTAAGTGGAAGCTGTGGCGAAACCCTTGAATCTGCAAGGTATATTTACCTAACGTTGCCTAGTCTAGGGTAGCTAACGTTAGCTAGCTGAGCTACCACAAGTGCAGTTCGCCAGCTGCAAACATAAAGCTATCGTGAACTACCAGTGACAAAGGCAACACTGTCTGCTGTTGGACCCTGAAGTAGTTAGTAGTTAGTAATAGAGCCCTATAACATCTAAACCTGTTTACTTGTTGCATATTTGTCGTTACCTTAGGTCTTTGCGTAAATCATAACATTTGAGGAAGAGGATGGCTAACATTGGCGAGCTCCGGATACTGCTGCCTTCATGTGCTGCCATAAAATCGTAATTACGAGTTAATCAACAGGGAAAGTCGTAATTTTCTCTGTTACTCGAGACGTTGCGATGAGACGTTTACGGGGGGAGCAGGGCAACCGTGTAAGCGATTGATGGCCAAAGTGATGCATACAGCAACACTTGGATAATAAATAATTTAAATCATCAATTACATGCTTGATACGCAATTTTCTCCTCCTCATTGCATCATGAAGGAGCTCTATACCGCTTGATTATTGCTTTCTAAACTGAAACAACAACCACTAAAATAATGTTTTATTACGGGGACCATTTCGTTATTATTTACGCCCAAAAGCACTTGAATGCGGGACGAGTCGCATTTACGACTTTGGAACGGATATTTACGAGGAGCACGAGAAAGCAGCATTTCCCTGCATAATCTGTACTAAGAAATAGCTGCCTTTATATTATATATTAAAACAACAATAGCAGCAGCAACAACAAAAACATACAACTACCACTCATCCTCCTTCTCCTATTACAACTGCTATTATTACTAGTGTTGATAAAAATGATAATGATAATAATAAGAATTATTATTATTATTATAATAAGGATAATTTCACTCACCCCCATATCCCAGTTAGCCCTTAGCAGAGGATAGCACAGGGGATGACATCATTGTACAGAGACACTATACAATGAGGCTTAATCAGTACACTGAAATGACACGTGGAAATAGAAAATTAGACTGATATCCACAGCGTCATGATTTCTGACTCAGATTATGTGTGTTTTTCTACAGTACAGCATGGCAAAATGCATTTATCTTTGTATGTATTTAATGTGTTTTATCATGTAGTTAGACTTTTAGATTAATCCAATAGAAGAATAGTAACAGAATATTACTAGTAGATACAATAACAAAATATCAAATGAGCAGGTTCTGTGCTTGAATGAGGTATGACCTGTACTAATCGTATGTCCAAAACAAAAGGAATTCTTGTCGATGCATGTAGAGAGTGATACTCTGAGTAGCCTAAAGAAAAGACTGGTTACTGTGATTCCAGATCGTATGGAAACTCAGATAGGTTAATGACACAGTTTAATTAAATGGGTTTATCTGAATATGTATATACCCTTTTGCCATTCCAAAATATTAGCGCAGTGTACTTTGAAATGACATGTGTCCTGAAACTGAGTGGGACTACCAATGGCATATTCACTTGAAGCAATTATTATTGTTGAGGATATTAAAATAATAAGCAGTGGCGAGAGTAATTGTTGTGTCTACATGTTTTGACATGGGTTATGACATACTATTTGACCACAAAGTAGATTGCATGCCCTGCGTTAAATAATTGCCACATATTCCCTTGCCATACTCCCTCCTCTCTGGTTGAAGGCAATCAGAGAAATTAGAGAGTGGAAAGAGCCATGGAAACTGGATTGTGTTTCCAATACATGGATGTGTGTTAAGATATCAAAGATTAGGTATAGAAATATAGTCTGATGCTAGCCTTACAGACATCTGGGTATGAAGCTATAGCCTGATACTATAACCAATCAAATCAAATGTTGAGGGTTGAGGGAATGCTGCAGAAATGTCCATCATTTGTCTCATGTTCCATCTTAAAGTCTTATTATTCTTGAAAAAAAGATCAGCCAATGGGGTTTGATAATTCCACTTTAAAATTCTTGTAACAATTAGATTTACATTGGAAACAAGTGAAATGATCTTACCCCATTGGCAGATTTGTTTCACTTGTTTTAAAAACATTAAGATTGTAAGAGCTAATATTAAATTATATGGATACTTTTGCAGTAAAAGAGGTACCCCTGATCTTTCAGTGCCGTGGAAAGTATCAGTGAGGTAGACCTGGTAAAGTTTAGTAAAATATTCCTATAGGGACTTATAGTATATCTATGGTACTCAACTGTGAGGTGATAATGACCTTATTGTGTTATCATACTTGATAATGCCTTTATCTTACTTAACATACTATTTGTTGTCTCCTATGGTATCCCCATGATATTGTTATAATATTCCTAAAGGGACTTAAAGTGTATCTGTGCTACTCAATGAGTTTGATCTTATCCTACTTTATGGTACTTGGTGTCCCTATAATATTCCTATAGCCTATCATTATATTGTTTCTAGTTTTGCTGTGATATTTGTATTGCATCCTTCAGAGTAATATGCAGCCAATCAAATCAAATGCTGAGGATGTGTGTAATACCTTCAATTTATTGGCTCCCATGAAAGAAGCAGCCTTGACTTTTCAGCACTGTGGAGAGCATCAGGGAGACAGGAAAGGGTGGAGTTTAGTTAAATGTGTCTGTTTTCTCGTTGGTCGGTTTAGGCCAGCAACAAATCTGTTCCCTCGACCCGGTCCTACCCGGGCGGGTAAACTAGTGGTGGGGTATGTGCGTAAAGAAGGATCTTACGTCACGTGATCGTTTTACTCCCAAACCCTCGGTGCAGGGATACGGATTAATCGGATGCTACATTTGGTTGTTTCCACGAGTGAACTGAATCCGGAGCACTCCGTACAATGCAATTAAAAGGAAGAGAGGAATTGTAGCAACATTCTCGGATTAAAAAGGAGGTGAGACATTTGAACCTTTTGCATTTTCATCCATTGCAATTCAAATGAACGAGGCGATTCATTGCAAAATAAATTGGCCTGGGATGACTAAAAGCCGAAGCGCCTCGTTGCAATACCCCGGGGCTTGACCTGCTCGGCGTTCAGATGAAGAGACATCATCGTGCCGTTGGCTGCTGCTCCTGAAGGACAGTGCTCACGATGTACTGTATCCTATTGCAGCATCACGGCCATCCGCGGAAAGAAAATACATATAGAAGTGCATTTTAATCATAATATGTCTATAAAAGCATCCATGGCCCTTTTGTCGTGTTCACGGAGATTTCTCGATTGTTTTATATAGAGTGAAGAAGATGCCCTTCATAGCTGCACTCCACCTCTACCATGCATTAATTTGTGCTTTACAAACATAGCTAAATATGTGGAGGACAGTGCTGGCGGGCTAATGAGCCAAAGACACAGGGCCTTTAGCGCCGAGCTGTCAATTCTGTAATAATACGCCTATATACGCCAGTAGGTTTGTAAAAATATTTTTAGGAATCTGCTCTTGATCGGGACAAGGCCACACTGTTTCATATCACATACTACATAGCTTTGATTCATGGTCAAAATGATGCCAGATGTATTTTCCGTCATTATAATGAATGCTGTATTAAAGAGCGCAGCATTTCAGTGGATGTAAGGGCTGGATACCATCTCCAGTCAAAGCTTATGGGACTGGAAGATGTTTTGTTACTACCAAGTATATTGTCTGTGTGCGCGTTGGTGAGCGAGAGAAAGGCCGGATGATTTGGAGGATATGGAGGATTATGGCGCTGCCTACAATGAGATCATGTAAAAGAATGACTGGAGTGATTTTGCACATCACTGAGATACTGACACAAACTCTATTCTTTGCAGTTTTGTCTTCAAGGCAGTTGAGATTGAAGTCTGTGTGTCTATTTGCAAGTGGAGAAATATACTGAGTGGTCACCATGGCAGGTAAGCTTTCCCTACATCTAGCCTTCAGCTGGCCAACAAAATCTTGTTTCTATTCTACTACAAGATGCATTTATGTCTAAATGCATCTGAATCTACTGAAAATGGGCTAAATTGGATATTCATGCAAAATCAACACAATTGTAAAGCAAGTCAAAAGCTTTATTCAGCTCTCTTGATTTTTTAATGAATTTGGTTTGTTGGCAATTCATTTTGAGGCATGTGGAACTGTGTCTTTGCATCCTAGAAAACAACTTCCCTCCCCTGCCTCGATTCATCCCTCTGAAACCATGTTTTTACCAAGACTTCAATGAGATCCCAGACCAACGTCGGACCATGTGCAAGAGGCTCTATTACTTATGGATCTGTGAGTGTGCTTTTAGGTACAAGTCAGCATCTGTAACATAGGCTGCTGTTGTTGGTTTACAATACAGTCAGTTCTCAATGTTGCTATATACACACACACCATCATTTAAAGTGCTTGCATCATGATATGAACTGTTAACCCCTCCACTGCTTCTGTTTTGTCACGCCGTGTCACTTTGTTTTACCCAAAATATTGTGAGAGCCAAACACTTGAGACTTTCCGGTACGGCAAGGTGGACAGATCGTAAATCCACCAAGCCAGCCAGATATTTTCTCCTTTCTGGTGTATTTCTGTGAAGAGTTTGTTATATTGTGTCTAACTTTGATTTTCAGTTGATTATTGAGGCTTAAAATTGAAGTCCTTGCACAGTTGCCATTAACCATTTGTTTTGAGTACCAAAATATTACACAAAAAGCTACACAAATGGATCAGAGTTCAGACTGATACTTTGATAACAGAATAAATGTTAGGGTGTATTTGAATTATGATGCTATCCTGAACTGTGTGATAACGGTTGATGATGGTGTTGTCAAAATGTAATACTCACATAATGAGTGCGATATCTTTTTCATTATCACATAGGTTGTGCCATTTGAAAACTTAAATGTAAGTCTTATAGAAATAATTGATAAGTGTACTCATAATGTTTGTTTTTTTGTAGAGTAGACGCTGTACATTGTGTGTGCTAAATAGATAGTACCTCTAGTCTATAATGAATTTTTGTAGCTTTAGAAATTCAACCTTTGTAATAGATTAGGGCACGTTGAATTAGGGACAATGCTGCCTTTTGTCCACACAGACATTAGCCATAGGCGTATGTGTTCAATCTTCCAGTTTTGTCCAACTTATGTTTATCTTCCTTGCTCCTTCTCTATGATGTTGACAGTGAATAGCGCCACATTGGCCGTTAATCTAATTGGCTGTTTGGCATGGATGTGTGGTGGGGGTTCAGCTGTCAACTTTGGCATGGCCATTCTGTGGCTCATCCTCTTCACCCCCTGCTCCTATGTGTGCTGGTTCAGGCCCATCTACAAGGCCTTTAAGTAAGTCGGTAACATTCTGTGGATGCACTACACTTCTTTCTGCTATTCTGCTGAATTGAATTAAGTCTGATACTGAGTGGGCTGTCCCCTCTTGCAGGACTGACAGCTCTTTCAACTTTATGGCTTTCTTCTTCGTCTTCATGGCCCAGGTTGTGATCAGTATTATCCAGACGGTTGGCATTCCAGGTTGGGGAGTGTGGTAAGAGTTCAGAACAGACTGTTATTTTGAAATACAAATATCTATCTATCTATCTACACCACCTTGGTGTGCTGGGCCACACCCAGAACTGTACAGTAGGATTTCCTTCATGTTTTGCACACAGTTCCATTCTGTTTGCTAGCTCTATGCTGGCAAAGAACTTAGACAAGCATGCTAGTAGTGATGCCACCATTGTGTTGGTGATGCGAATGTAATGTACAGAACAGATCAGAATCCCTATAAAAAGCTGATGGATGGTGATGCTGGATATCCTCAGAGAAGGCCTAGTATGGGTACAGTATGGTGCACATGCTTGGGAAAGACTACAGTAGTGATGCTTCACCAAAAAACCTAGTTACATTTGTTACATCACTAATTAGTACATTGAAATTAGTCCTGAGTGATGCCATTGGACATGCAATTCTTGCTGTGGTAAACCTCATGGGCATGTCTACTCAGTGTAGAGAAATAATGCAGGGAAGTTGGACAGTCCAGAATATAACGATGAATTAAGTGTCTAACCTTGTATTGTAATGGTAAATCTGCAATTTCTACATGTGCAGTGAATCCTGATCTTATGCCAACTCTTTGATTCTTCCTATCAGTGGCTGGCTGGCTACTATCACCTTCTTCAGCACCAACATTGGCTCTGCTGTGGTCATGCTGATTCCCACCATCATGTTTACTGCCGTGGCTGTGCTCTCCTTCATCGCTCTCACAAAGGTGCTATATAGATCTCCACTTCTTCATAGCAAAAGTCTGTTAACTGAAACATACCAACATTTGTTTAGCTTGTCCAAAAGAACAAAAGGTATTTTGTTTTTTTCTAGAAATCCAGTAAAGATGGTTTAAATGTCATATGACATATGACTTTGCTCTCTTTTTGACTTATACAGGTTCACAACTTCTACCGTGGCAGTGGTGGTAGCCTGGGCAAGGCCCAGGAGGAGTGGACCACCGGAGCCTGGAAGAACCCCCACGTCCAGCAGGCAGCTCAGCAGGCAGCCATGGGAGCCGCCCAGGGAGCCATGCAGCAACAGCAGAACCAGTACTCTGCTGCTCCCACCTACAACTATGACGACCCAATGTAGGACACAGGAGGGGGCGAGACAGGGAAGTGGGAGAGACAAAAAGGGATCAATTAAGAACACAATTCAGAATTAGGTGCTCTTCATCATAACACTGTACAAGCTGAATTCTAAAAGATAAATGTAGAGCAATGTATTGCTTTGGTGGAAAGGTACATATACCAAATTTTGACTTAACTACAAGTTAAGAATTTACGTAAACATACATGTAAACCAATAGCTGGCTATAAAAAAGCTGTTGAAGCCACACAAAGAACACACAATCGTTTTTTGCCACTCATGTTACTAAAAATTACCTGGTCAATCTAAGTGTGTTGCTTTCCAACAAAGACACATAATATAGCCAAAACCAATCCCCTATGGTTCATCGGTTCATTCAACTAGGTTGATCTGGAGTCACTGCAGGGCATATAATTGACTTCTCTGCCTCTATGTGTCACACTTTAAAAACAGCTTTCACTGACCTTTAATGTTTTTTAAAGGTAATTGCTAATTTTTACTTTTATTGTGTCTTGAAGGCATAATGCCCCAAAAAATACAGTCTAAAATGATTTGCCCCTCAGTTGATGTGCCTGATTGTACATGGTTACTTAGGAACGTAATGTCATTGATCAGAGATCAATGATCAGAGATTGTCAGAGATCCTTTTTTAAAAAGTTGGCTACAGTTCACAGTGTGTGTTAATGCAGAATCACAAGAAAAATTTAAAGCAGAATAAGGCCAGGATACAGTCTCAATCATAAGCATGTGTTAGGAGTTCATTATCCCTTTAATATTGGCCAAGAGCTTGAACTTTGAAATGTTCTTACTCTGTTTGTAAACGATCCTAAATTGGTTAAAATGTCAAGACTTTAATTAGCGTTTCAAAATAATAACAAAAAAAATGAAAAATTAGTGAAGTAATAATGACAATGAGCAGTATCTAGCTCTATAATGTCAGGCAGGTATTTGTAAAATTGAGCACAGTTGAAATTCTACAGTTAAAACTTAAAATCATAATCATAGAAAGCATGCTGCTTTCAACACTTTTACAGTCTCAACTCTATTACATATTCTGGATACATGATTTTTGTATTGATGATAAGTTGCCCTGTGTCAGTAAACCTTTACATTTTTATTTATTCTTACATTCTCAGGAAAGGTGTGAGAGTTGGTTTCAGTTCCTACCTGTAAAGTCACATCAAACATCGGCCTATTCTTGCCCTAAAATGTCAACACTGGGCTTTGTCTGCTATTATAGCCACCATCGACTATTAGGGGTGTTTGGTTTGTCATTATACACTAGTTATGTGTTCTCAGCAGGCATATTACGCCGCTGACATCCGAAAGTGAAGCACACAGTATTGAGGTTGTACAGGTTAAAAGGTAAAGAATACCAAAATACTTCTGCCAGAAGGGGAGTAGGACAGTAATAACAATATTCACTGTTGTCATCGCGTTGTATGAAGTAATGGATGTTATTCCCCCTCAGCAAATTCTCCCACTAACCCCTACATGTAAATGCTTAAATGACTACTTATTTCTGGAGCTCTGGATTTTGGGCCTCAGTGTGTCATTGTGTGGCTATTGATGTTATTCCATGACTAGATGTAATATGGTATTTATAAAGAATAAAATAGAATTTAATTCAAGCAAATGATTTCTTTATGAACTGAAATTGGAAGAAAATATTTGGGTCTAGCCCGTGTGAGGCTTGATCTGTTCATTTAGAGACAATGTCATATTGGTTTTATTTCAGTGGAAAGATTTTGCCTTGTGTCACTTGACTAACAAGTCAGCTTTGAAAAATTCTTCAGTTGATAGATGGTTATTACAGTAATACAGTATTAGACTTGAAACAGATGTGAAGATATGTATCTGAATGCCAGTTATTTCAAAACCTGTGAGTTGTCTTGTCTGATTGTGATGATGTGATATTCAATGGGATATTTTTCTTTTACTCTTCAGTTGTTGTTTTGTATTGACCTATTTTTTGTGTGTGTATTTTGGATGATGTATGGGTGAGTTTGAAGCACATGTTCTTGGTGTCTTTCCATGGCTATTGGTAACAGATTTTTATTTTTATTTTTAAAAAATTCAATAATGTTTTATACACTGAGGGAACTTCACATAGTGGACCTCAGTGCTAACCAAATTCACAGCGACCCTGGAGCAATACAAACATAAGTCTATGGAACAAAAGTACCTATGAAACTATTAATATCAAGTGGGGTCCTGTTGTGCAGGCTTAGTATCTACATATAAATGAACATGTAAGCAATCATAACATAAGCTTTTGTGTTATGTATTAAAAACGGGCCTGTTTTCAATTCGAATAGCGGTATCATGTTACAATCACATAGCATTTTCACCAGTATAGTTATGAAGTATAATCCTGTTAACTTTACCATTCACATGCTCATCTGTTGTCAAATGCACAAAGTGAAGCTGACCGGTTCTAGTTAAATGTATAGTATGCAAAGGTGAACAAAACAAGCTACTTTTCTGTCTGTAGTAAGTTAACTATGGTCTTGGTGAATTTTGGATCAATCCCAACCTTTTGCCATGTGTACATAAGGCACAGTAAATGTGGTTATTGAAGTTCCAACTGTATAGCTATCATGCAATAGTCTGCAGACTGGGCAGCAGCTGCAGTGCATTGAACAGCTATATTCTTTCATGTTGTTGCTCATGCTGTATCAAAGCTTCTGAAAGCCATTTCTCACCACTGACCCAATTTCCCCTCATGCACTGTATGTTGTTTGATATGTATTATCATGTACTATAACATATAAGTAGATATATTATAACAATATAATTACTTGAGGTGAAATTATTGAGGTAAATTATTGCCATGGATAAACACATTCAATAGGAACATGCTCTAATTTGGTGGATCATAAACGTTTGAGGAGGCTGTGTCTCCATGATGAGTGAAGTAAATGAGGAATACATTTTTGTGTATTACTTTTGTATTATTTGGTCTTACCCTGGTAGATATTAAACAATTCCTGTTGCATCTTGTTGTCAGTTATTTGGTGAGTTTCTCAAGTTGACAATAATCCAGGGTTTCCACATACTGTATGCTATTTTTGAAACAGATTGTTAGAACACCAATGAGGAAGTCTACTAGCAATAAACCCTCCTATCTTAAACATTGTCTAATGAAAATCAATTTTAGTTTCACACCAAAATGAGATATCTACCATTTGAAAAAATCATCTCCTACTCTTGATGATAACTGACAGAACATGTTAGTGATCACTGTTGAACTGATGAATCATCTTCCAAGTCAACATACACCGATCAGCCATAACATACCGGGGTGTTCCTGGTATGCAGTGGTTAGTACCTACCAAAAGTGGTCCAAGGAAGGACAACCGGTGAACCGGCGACAGGGTCATGGGCGCCCAAGGCTCATTGATGCGTGTGGGGAGCGAAGGCTAGCCCGTCTGGTCCGATCCCACAGAAGAGCTACTTTAG
>OOFE01049472.1:42195-59422 GCA_900323365.1 Monocentris japonica
CCACAGAAGAGCTACTGTAGCACAAATTGCTGAAAAGGTTAATGCTGGCTATGATAGAAAGGTGTCAGAACACACAGTGCATTGCAGCTTGCTGTGTATGGGGCTGCGTAGCCGCAGACCGGTCAGAGTGCCCACGCTGACCCCTGTCCACCGCTGAATGGTTTTAATGTTATGGCTGATCGGTGTATAATCTTAACATATCTTATCTTACAGAAGTTATGTTATTGAGGATGGAATCATCTGTTTTTGAAATATGGACTGATGAAATTCAGGTATCTAATTCTTTCTAAAATGGATATATTGCATTTTAGAATGAAACCCTTCAGTTGTTTTCCTCTGATGTGGGGACCCACCAGTAGGCATGCATTCTGTTTTGGTATTAACAACCAGGCTCCAATATCACTTAACATATTGAACCAATCTTGTGGCAGGACCAAAAGGAAGGTATGTTTGCTGTGGTCCTCCTTAACTTGCTAATAAAGCCATTATTGTTATTACCTGCTGTTTTTCAGTAGACTGCTCAGAAGCCTTCTCCATCAACAATATCATGTTACATAAATGGTGTCTAATTTAAACCCATTCCACAAATGTTATGAGATGAGACAGCTTGCAGTCAGCCCCCCCCAATATTAGCAGTCTTGAGTCTGTGAATCAGAGCATTGACAATGCTCTCCCAGTTCCCACTGACCTCTATGCCTGTGTAGCAACTGATAATGTAATTACCAACAGATATGGAATAACTTGTAACAAAATGTCCCTTGTAATCAACTCTCAACATTTTATAGAGGGTTTTAGAATCAAATACTGCTTGACTGCATTAGTGTGGAACCACCTAGAGCTCTTCTGCCTAACAGAAGCAAACGACAGTAGCTACTGCACGTTCTGTGAGTTTTAAAGGTCGAAGGTCCTGATTAGGGTTAACATTTCATATCAACAAAAATGATACCTAGAAATGCTATCAAATTATGTCCAGTCCACCTCTGTACCAACAATACATTTGTATGGGGCATAGGAAACCTTCACTACTCATGCAAGGCAGTGAGGCAGTAATGATTAAATCCTTCATCGACTCCTGTAGACTTACCTGCCTGTATAATCAACCTGGCAGCACAGATGGAACATCAGTCAGCATCTGAGAACATTCCTCCACCACCAGTTAAAGTATTCCAACTAGGGTTTGACATATAAGGGTTTGTCAAGGCCAATAGCAATAGCAATATATTTAATCTGAATTTTATCCTCGGCAGGGTGGAAAAGCCTCTGAAACAGCGTTTGGACCATCATGGGACACTAAAACTCCAAATCTGTTCAAAACTAATGAAACTGTTTTATGGCTAGCAGCTCCACAAGGCAGGATGAGCCACAGCAGGGCAAACTCTGGGATACGTTATTACCTTTAAATGAAGAACATAACTGAACAATTCAGTGAATAAATAAAATGTGCAAAGAAAATAAAATTTCATTGCATGTTTTTTTCAGACTGTTTTTATGTAGGTGAGGTCAGGGAGGAACCTCCATCATATCAGCAGTAAACAGTATGATTGATTATAAATAAAAGGACAGTATACATCTGCATAACACCAATTCAAACACATCCAATTTATTTTAGAACTGGAGTTAAAAACCTGTATCTGTATACCTTGCAAGACAATGAACAGCGACTCAGTTCAAACTGATTTAACACATAGGCCATTAGCAGCAACCAACCATGTTCTATTTTGCAATCTGAAATAATAAGAGTGAAACTGGTAAAACGTCAGTAATCTTAAAATTCTTTATTCATAAACTTGATGCAAGTTTACAAATTACTGTACATGGTCAAAATTTCTTTAAATGGAAAATGAAAAATAAAAGAAACCCAAAGCATGCCAACGGTGCCAGACTTGAACATCTGTCAGCCATATGTTGGTGCAAGAAACTGAATTCACAATTGAGATAGATTAACCTTTTCAATACAATGTCCAGTTAAAGAGAAGCGTGCAAATCTATTCACCACGGCATTAATGATCTCTTAATATGCCCTCTGACCAGTTTTGGCATTTGGAGGGAGGCAATTACACAGGTGGATAAAGGCTCCTAAAGGGATGGACAGTTTTATGACCCATTAACTTGTGCTCTGCTGTACGGGACAATTTAGCACCTTTAGAGGTGAGGACATTTCCTGTTAATGATAGCAAGCAACCATTTCCAAAGACATTTCAGAGCCTCTATAATTTATGACATCTAACTATGGATTGAAGAGTAGTGCGCTGTTGAAGATTTTTCCTGATTTGAAAATATTTAGTTCGAAGTTATTGTATTGACCTCTCTAGGCACATTCTTGCCATTTGTGCAAATATGTTCACAATCAGGAGCATTTTAAGACCACCCACACTATAAACCTTACATCAGTATTTTGGAGGATAAAGACAAAATACTACAGTGGGTACTGATGAGCCATAGCATAGGGTAGGAATCAAGCTAATACAATCCTGTTAAAGTTTGATCTTTCAACAGAAGTTAAGTGATCTGCAAATGGCCTCCCTCTTTCATTGCTTGAAATATATGAGAGGAAACTTTAGTCAGAATGTGACCCATAACATTGTAAAGCTCATTACAGGTGTTTTTTGACAACAATCAGTTCAGTGAGTGGATAAGTCGAAATTGCAGAGGTAAAGAGCATTAATTCATTCATAAAATAAACCATAATCGAACATTTTCATGTACGTATTCCCCTCTAAAATATTTTTTGTTTACCTGAGTTGTCATTCAAACTTACTTTTGCAGACAGTGTTAAGAAATAAACTGCAAAAGATCAAATAGATTGATAGATACAGTGTTTGTCCTGTGATCTGGGGAACAATAGTGCTGATGTTGTACTATATTGCATTGTGAAATTTAAACTTAAAGTTTAATGCGGGCATTATAAGTTTCAGAGTAATTCTTTTACACTAAAATGATCCTTCTTATTACACACCAATAGACACCAAAACACATCCTTGGTATATTATGGTAGCAAACAAAGCCCTGGCAAATTATGGCCTTTTCATTTCTGACTGAAGAGGCTCTACAAACTACGACAGCAGAGTATGTGAGGGGATGCATGGGATGAGTCCAGCTGCATGTAATGTAACAAGGTAGTAGTTTCAAATGTTAACTGCGCATGGGCAAACCACTACAATCAATATTTGTCAAGAAAATATGGCATACAAATTTGCTGCAGGAATCACACATCCAAAACATTTTTCATTTATTTCTTCTTTAAAACCCATCCCTGCATGGTTCTGTTAAACAGAGTGACTTTGTCAAAGTATTTTCCCAAAATGGTTCAAGGTTTTATCAACTTTGTGCACATATAACGCCTTATTCTGTTAACGTCAAACTAGCCATCACTTCCTATAGTTATTATCAATAGAAAGAGCCATAGCCAAACGGAGCACTTGCAGGGTCTGTGTGTTAATAGAAATAAGGAAAGATACCTCATCAACTTTAACAACAAAACAGATGCCCATAGTATGCATGTTTTCCCTTTCTTATGGAATCTTTTCTATCCTCTTGCCAAGCTATACTGAGACAGTCCATACCTGCTTTAAGTATTACACACAGGTGGATTTGTTCACCATCTGATTTCAGTTCAACACCATTAGCGTATTTTGATTTTACTTGGCCCAATATCTGTTGCTATGTATAAAAAAAAAATAGTGAGCTAGAAGATGATGAGTGGCAGGCTATCTCAGTTGAAAGACACCCTTCATAAATATGAAACTGGCTCATTTATTGTCTGGGATGTTCATCAAACCATAAAAATAATTTTGTTGAATAATATTTCTTTAACAATATCTGCATTGCGTACCAATTGATTTTCAACAAGGAGAAAAAAAAAAGCGCTGCCAATAAAAACGGTTGCAGTGATGTGCCACTTCAAGAGCTTCAGTATCCATCTTCTTTTAAAATTCCCATTTAAGAGGCGGATCTGATTGTTTGTCAAGCCCACTTTGTCAAAGCAGCTAAAGGAAAAAAGGATTTCCCCACATTTAAAGAGAGGAAAGGTTTTTGAAATGACAAATGAGCATATTTAAAAAGAAATAGGACTACTGATCCCCTCACATCATTCTCCTCAGCAAAACATTGAGGGGAGAAGCAAAGTGATACCAGAGTAAAGTCTTGCCCACAGTGGAGCTAAGGAATACTTGTCTGTCGAGCCAACAAGATGGAAGAATTTGCCAGCTGGTTTCCACAAGAAAGATGATATATTCCCAATAAGTCAGAGGGAGGAAAATATTCCAAAGAAAGATATTTGACCCAAAGACATATGTTCCCAGTGCATAGTGGTAGTAGCTCCTTATCCATCCTCTTTTGGAGGTGTGTACCAGCCTGTAACAACAAAAAGAGAGACCCCTATGCCAATGGATCTATACCATTGTAATACAGTGTATCTAGCAAACCCCAAGTATTCAGAAATAGTTACTCACCATTCTTTTCGTGAATCTGCACAAGGGATTTGTATGACTGTTGTGCTCTGGCAAGATTGTACTGGTTCTGAGAGACAAATCATGTGCTGTCAGATGCATAGCTTATTGAGAGAGAAGATGCTAAGGAACATTATGTAAGCATTCAAAATAAAATTCCTGTATGACTCAGCTCAGATTCTTCTCTTCACTTGATTTCTTTACTGAAACATAACGTGTACACTATATAATGCATGGTGACATATGGCTACCTTATTGGCTCCAAACTGCACCCTGGCTTTTCCTTTGACAAGGGTAGCATTTATCTGCATAATAACAGATTCTATGGAATAGGCACTGCTCCAGCCCTGAAAACACAGAAAAACCTGTAATTCCATTTCTTCACTTGTTTCAATCAAGGAAACGTGTGTTATAGGTAGTATCAATTTTTCATAATTTTCATACCTGTTTTGTGAGAAGTTCCATGCACAAGGCCCCTCCTCCTAGAACATAACTGAAATAAAAAAAAATGAAAGTGTTAGGAATGAGTGTTTAATATTTTAAAGCGGGTATGCATATTTGTTCAAGAAAGTATTCACTTGACTTTTTGGAAATTTGTTGTTACTTCAAAATGATTTCACACTGTATTTGTTTGATATTTCTGTGAGAAAACTCTTAAGTTTTCCATTCTCTCAAAGTGGAAATTAGATTCCAGAAATTGTAATTGATGTCATGGTATTCATCTGAAAGAAGGGGGTGAGTACTTTACATGTGTGTGTTATTTTAAATTTCCTTCCACTTTGAGACAATGCAGCTGAAATGCACCTTTGAAAGAATGTGGCATAACAAATGTGCATCAAGCCAAAGGGTGTGAATACTTTTATAAGCAAGCAGGGCAGGCGGGGGAGGAAAAATCACTATACACTCACCCTCCGGAGAGCACAGGTGAAACTACCCGTACAAAAGGTGGGTCAAAGGGAAAATTATCCTGTCATATGAAAAAAGAAAAAAATAATCTTGAGTTTCAAAATATTTTTCCACCAAAAATACTAGAAATTTGATCACAAACTCACTTTATAAGAGAAATTGAGCAGAATGTAGTCCACTCCTTCTTTTTCCTTTAAGACCTGCAAGTCACTATGTAATGGACTATCTGGGTCTACCCTGCAACAAAGAACAACCACAGCACAAGTCAATTTTAACACAACAATAATATTGGAAAGTTGGAAAATATGATAACAACTGAATGTGAGAAGAACTTACGTCCTTATTTTGACATGCCATTCATAAAGGCTGTCATTGACTAGTTCCACTGAATAAATACCTGTAAAATGAGTAAGACAAACACAGGGCTCTACTTAAGTCTGCAATCATCAATGAGATGGTTCAAAACAACAGAAAATGGAGCAATGATCACATTTTTAGCAGCCATTGGTGGAATGTTCTAGTGTGGATGCCCTAATTTAACGAAAGAAATCTGGCCCAGCAGTCACCTGTCTTGTAACTCTGTGATCTGTAGATCTCCCTGAGTTCCTTCATTAGGCGGTCTGAGGCTTGCACTGAGCCAGAGACCGCACCCTGCAACAAACATTACAGGTGGTCAGAACGACAGACGCCTGGACACTGTACAAATTAGAAGATATGTTATCACAGCCACCTGAAGTAAACAAGAAAAGCACAAGTAAATGAGCTCTTACATTCAGGTGATCCTGTCTCTGGTTTTTACGGATTTTCTCCAAGATGGCCAGATTTTCCTTTTCTATCCCATCATCTTCAGACTTTTTTCCATCTGCCGGCTCCTCTTCTTTCATTTCATAATGGTCCAGGTCTTCAATGTCCTGCTGCCACAATGTATTAAGCATTTTGAGACGCAGAAGACAGGAACATATGTACAGAAAATAAGACACAATAAGCTATGAATTCTATGGAACCACAGAATTGTCAAGAATATACATAACCACCTCTCCCATTTCTTCCTCCTCTTCCTCCTCAGATGTCACCTCATCTGCTGGTCCATGCTATGGAGTGTGAGACATTGTGAGTTGACAGGCTAGGCTTTTTCAGATGTTATGAAAGGATGTGGAATGCTATTTTTGTTGCAATGCCTACCTTTCGCTCTGGGTTAATTGGGCCAGCAGGAAGAGGTTGATCGAGCATTTCTACATCTGGATGTTGGGGCAGGTTGTAAAGCCGACAGAGATCACAAATGAGGCGCTTCAATTGCTGAAGAAGCTGTGAAATCAGCAGAAATGAACATCAGTAATAAAATTCAAACCACCATCAAAAAATTCTAGAAAGTTTATATTGTTATAGCAGCAAACTTAAGTGACCGTAAGTAATCTCAGCAACCCTCTGTTAAGCTAGATCCACATCGGCCAACTTACCAATGTGCTGCCTTTTCTCACATCCTCTAAGCGCTCCAACACTTCAGCCAGACTAGGGTCATCAGAGTCAACAAACCATATTGGGGGTGTTGAAGGATAGGATTCCTGCAACAGAGGGCATAACAGGACATGGAAATGTGGCCAGTTCAGCTGGCCTGTAGATAGCTATATCCCGGTCTAAAGATAGTTTTATAACATTAACACGAAATACCATATCATTTATGAAATCAACAATGCTACTCCTCAATCTATGTCTGTATAGTCTATTCCAAAGCTATAACTTATAGAACCAATTTTAAACCAAACTTGGCTACTTTATTTGTGCATTCTCTTAACCAGCTGTAGAATTACAAGAGTATCTCTGTGCTGCTTGACAAGTGGCTGACTCTTCCACTGGACCTTCAATTAGACCTTGATAGACCCTCAGTCACTTGACTAGTTAATCATTGTAAACTAGCAACATCACTCATTATAGGCCTATGATGTTGAATCACTGCTGAAAATGAAATCTCAAATCTACATGTTAGCAAACACAAAGTAGACAGTAGTAACCCTCACCATTTCAACTATTCAATGAAGTGGACACTTGATCAGGTGTCAAGTGGCAGAGTGATCGAGAAGGAATTTCTAGTCTGCAATGTCATCAAAGATGTACAACCTGGGGCTGCTCCACAAACACAGCAAGACTGACTTTCAGGACTCATACACCCATGTGAGCTTCATTTTGCATGACTGGTAACCACTATGAAATACAACATGTAGCCAAATTCACATAACCTCACTCTGGATAATTTCCCATATAACCTTTATATCTTCACAAATTCACTCTCAAGTTAGTCGATCAGTGTAACAGCATTGATTAAGGGGTGAGACAAACATCTCGTTGCTCGTAACAGAGGACAACAGTGAATTACTAGACATACTGTGGTTTCTTGGGGTTGGAAACCAAAGTGGGTTGCAGACTGACTGATTGTGAGCCCCAACATGACATGGCTATCAAAATGTTTTAATGAGCCTCTGTCCCAAGGAATGAACAGAAAATGAACTGTACGTATGATTTAGCCATGGATTGCAATTGCATTCCCCTTCCAAACTTAATCAAGAGGTCATGCTTAGGAAGGGCAAATTGCCACCTTAACCTTTCAAATATGATCAGCATGTCATGACAACACGGATCTCCAGTTGTCAGTAACTTGCCTATGCTTTGTGTTGATTCGCGCTAGCTGTGTAATATTAGCATTTAATTTAGCATTAGCACTGCGTAGTACAAGTTACAACATTACTGATATTATATGTGAATGAATCCAAATAATTAGTGTTAAACATGATAATATGAGGCCTAACTACTGTTATCCAATAAATATGAATGGAAAACTTAGCTAACATTAGTTGGTTAACTAGCTAATCCCCAAATCACGGGAAACCCGTCTTCTTCATATCTAGGTTATATCGCTTTCTCCAGGCTTTGGACCCCTGATAAAGGGACCACTACTACCTATTGTACCAGCAAGCTCGACCGGGGATCAGCCTATTTACTGAAATGGAAAAAATACATTCTAGGATAACATTCCATTAAACTCTTCCTCTCTAAAGACGTAAATCACGTTGCTACGTTTGTTCAGACAAACAATTTAAACGTGTTCTTAGCCATATGTAAAAAAAAAAAAAATATATATATATATATAGATGGGATCCGGTTAAAAGTTTCACGAAACGTTAAATAAGATTTGGGTAGATGCGGTTAACTAAGTTTGCTAGTTAGGAAGTTAGCTGTCGCAAGCTTACATTGCATTGGTAACGCAGATATTTTGGCTAACGTGCAAAGCTAGCGTTACTTTCAGGTAGCTAGCAAAGGCTAACTGCTTCGTAAAATGCGAAAGCTGACAATAATCGATGTTTTATCGTGTACTTTCTGAGAGTGAACTCCAGGTTTGGGTTGTATCATATTTTAAATCACAGGGCTTCATTGAATCTTGATGACAACAGGCTAAAATAAAAAAAAATGAACACTTTATTCGTAGTTAATTTGTAAACATGGAACCTTCCGCGGAATGTTTTCGTTTCAGTGAATAGTCTGTGACTAACGTTAGCTTATGCGCGAAGCTGGCCTATCCTTACCGTGATGTTGCAGTGAATGATCAGCAGCTTTTCTCCTGTTACATTGAATTGGCAACTAAGCTCATCGGGCTTCCAGTCTATTATTCTAAATCGTTCGTGGTTTGGGTCAAAAATTGACTCCAAAAACTTCAATTCGGCCTTCAGCCCCGAAACCGACATCTTCCACTCATCTCAAACCAGGCCACCGGGAGAGGGGAAGTTGGGGCGGAATGCGACCGCGCAGTTGGGTCTATGGCTCTCGCACGTTAGCGTGAGAGCAACAACAAAGGGCTGGATGTTTGGTTTCACAGTGTCTGGCTGTAGTACCCAATAATACCATCATTACCACCACAACCACTGCAAACATTATTATTATTAGTATATTATTACTGATATTGTTGATATGAAATAACATTATTTATGTGCTTTATAAGAAGGTATAAGATCAAGAATAGTAAAATATATAAGGAGATAAAACAGATTCAAAGGAAAAGTGGTTTAAGATGAAAACTAGGCTATAACAAACTACATAAGAATAATAAAAAGTGGGCAAAGTAAAAAAAAAAAAACTATGAAAAGTGTGTTTTAAATAGTGGTAAGAAGGTTTTAAGGAGGTTCATGGATAAGAGGAGAAATGGATATGCAATACTCTCTCAGCTTCAGATTTAATATTAACATCGAGGTTCTGAATAATGCTGTGTGACAGTGAGTGGGAACTTCTTAATTAATTTATTACTTTATTAGCTCACTATAGAAAAAATTTATTTCAGTCTGTCTTGCTTAGTTAATCTATTTTTAACTTATCAGAAAGACACTCACTCTCTCCAGAAACCAGAACAATTTACACTATTTGACAACTAAACTACACAAATAAGAGCTGGTGGAGCACAGAATGAAATGGAAATGAAAATGGAGCTTGAACTAGTCATGTGCCCACAGTCCATCACAAATAAGCTTGAATATACAGATTTTCACAGTTTTCCCCCAATTAACCCATTTACAACTAAATTTAGTAATGCATTTCACCAGATCCCTTTCTGTATGACTTAGTGAATTAAATGTTCTGGATACAATGAGGCAATTACTGTACTGGACAGTTGGTGCAATTAGTAATCACACAATTTCCAAGTTCATTCATTCAATTACTTTACTCATTTATTCCTATTCAGGGTCACAGGGGGCTGAGCCTATCCCAGCATGCATTGGGTGGCACATACATAGCCCATGGCCCATAGCCCATAGCTCATAGCCCTAATGAAAGTGTGAAGCTTTATCACAAGGTCCCATTTAGCATTTAAGCAACCACTAACGGATATGGAACTGTCCACCAGCAGCATCACCAGACTATTTAGAGGGAAAATCATGAGGATGATTTGCACATTTTGCAGGCATCGTTTTTTTTTTTCAAGACATGCCCAAAAAATCTGTTGTTAGAGGCATTTCTGTATTCTGATTAAGACAAAAAAATCTTCGGTATCTTGAGGGTTCTTAGGATATAATTATTTTAGGTGTAGATTGTAATAACTTTTGGTAATTTATTCCTACCTTGAAATACAAAATGTAGAGCAGAGAAGTTGCGGTTTTCTCCTCATCAGCCTAAAACCTGACATAACACCCACCAACACACACCAGCTGGTGAGCAAGCACATGCACTTAGGGAATGAATGAATTCAAACATTTGAATTTGTTCATCATCTCCCAAGACTTTTGAAACCTGTAGCATTTAGTATGTGGATTCTATGGTTTAGTTAATACTATTTTGTTATAAACAACTCAGCCAATGTGACGGACAGAGTGGAAGTTATTTCCCTGGGAAGATTATAGAATTTTCTAAAATAAAAAAGCAAGGAAAGGAAAATAGAAGACCTTTGTCATTTCAACATTACTTGTTGATACACAATCTAAACTGCTGCTTTAACATATGGTCTGTGTTGTTACTTAGCAACCCAGATTACCAGTCAGATAGGTAGAGAATGTGAGAAAGAGGCGAAAGAGGCCATATGGCCATAGTGGTCAATACTTTGGTGTTTACTGGTTCATCATTTCAAAAGAGAATTTGTATTTTCACATGTATTTTCATGAGTCTTTACAAGGCATATGCATTGTTTCCAACGTTTAGATTTTGGATGAAAGCTTTGTTAGTATACTTTTGTATTTTGAGCCCCTGAGCCTCGCCTATGAAAATGCTGCTGCTGTCCACAACCATTGTCCTGAGCCTAAAACCAACCAGTGTGAAAACAAATAAATGCTACATTAACACACAAAACATTTATATAAACACTCATGCATGCTAGAGTGAGGTATGTTCTGTCTTAAATTGCCTGTTGATCCTTTGTCTATACCCACTTTTTAGGAAATCACTATTTCAGATTATATTTCATGGTATTTCTGCTTAATGATTCAATTGTTGATCCTGTGATTTTTATGGCATCCTCATTTGTTAAACAGTATACAATGGAGAGTTATAAGAAATACGTAGGAAATATAGGTGATGTGCAATAAAGGTTGCAAGCCAGACTCCAGCCTGTGGAATTGCACACAATATATGCATGTTTGATCTTTAGACTACTGGTCTAACAGGATGCCCAGAAACATCATTTGAGAGATGTGGTTTTCCTGTCTGACATGAAATACTGGGAAAAACCTCTTTGTATGTCTCCAGTATTAGTGTCACCTTACACTGTATTGCACTGTACTGAATATGTGTTGGCGGATCTAAGTACACATGTACATGCTGTTATATCAGGAGCAGTTGTCCTGCCCTACAGGGAACATTATCAATCTGATCACAACTTTCCCCAGTATCCATTTATGTCGCTTTCTGCTCAGTACGGGAAAACAATCACGTGTCCTTCAACCTCATGTGCACTGACTCAACACCAGGTGGCACAACAGCTAAAACTGTTACGTATACACCTCCACATCAACAGGTACTTACAGTGCACACACCTTACAACAGAGTTGCTCTTCACTGAGCCCAGAGCAGCCCAGGATGTAACTATCAACCAGTCATGACATGATAGGACTTTTTTAATTGCTAATCGGAGGTGCTTTCACCTCTCTTTTGCACACCTTTATGTCAACAACAGTAACTGATATTGCAGTTGAATTGTCACCTGAGAGGTGGATTATTTGTACACGTGGATTTGGATAAGTGTTACATTTTGTGGAATAACAGAAAGTATTCATTATTCTGAAGTTGTTGCAAAAAATCTGTCTTTTGCCCCTGGTGAAAACAATTCTCAATATCATTTGTGAAGTAACTACTGCCATGAAACACTTCCTCTGGATGTACAGTTATAAGAAAGTTTGTGAACCCTTTTGAATTACCTGCATTCCTGCATAAGTGGCTCCTAAAATATGATCTGATCTTCATCTAAGTCATAACAATAGATAAACACAATGGGATGAAACAAATAACTCTCAAAAATATATGCTTGTGTTAAACATATTGTTCAAACTTTAACAGCCCAAGGTGGAAAAAGTATGTGAACCTCTAGGATAATGACTTCTATGAAAGTGGGTTGAAGTCAGGTGATCCAGTCAATGAGATGACATTCAGGTGTGGGTTAGAGGTGTCCTGTCATATAAAACCCCCACAAAGTTTTGTTACCAACTCAAGTGACAAGCTCAAGTGACCTTTCAAACTCTGACCCTGCGAGGGCAGAGACAATGGAGACTTCAGGAGCATATCTTGCCCAGAATGCATTGTGATCGTTCATAATTTCCTGTGCATGACCAACTATGGCAGAACATGCAATATATAAGTGTAAATAAAGAAATGATATTCAGGGAATATAAACTGAATTATGAAATTAACTCATCTGTAATACTGCATTTATTGCTCTGTGAAATTATTATTATGATTTAATTATTAGTCCTGCTTAAGGGCAAGTGCGTTCCATTTCAAATTTTCCCTGCTCAGACCCTGGCTCCTGCTCTGCAAGAGGCCACTCATGTGACGTATGGTGCTACATATCAAGTACAGAGGGGAAGTTGAGGAGGGCCGTTGATTTTACCAACGCTAACTGTTGCACACCATCTTGGGTGAAACTGTTACATTTCCTGTATAGAATTTTCCCCAATATATCTACTCATCACATGCAAAAATGAGAATAGCATCCTGGCATTTTATGTGCCCTGATATTGGAGAAATATATGTACACTGAGAGCCTCCTGGTCATCAAGTACTACAGGATGTCACAGAGACATCCACTAAACATAATTACAGCACCATGTCTGTGCTGTGCAGCATGTGTGGGAAAAGACCTGCTGAGAGACCTGCTGAGCCTTCAGATCTCAACTCACTTCTCTTACCCTTTTGGTTTCCCTGGCCACAGGATATCCACAGAAAAATATAAGTACAGCTTTAATCCAGATCTTAAAATGGAGATATGAGAAATATGCACACTCTGGGCATGTATCTCAATAAAATGAGCTACATGTTCTATGCTACATACATTCTCAATGTATTTCAATGACTTTTTGCAAACAAGGCAGATACTTGCAACTGGCTAAGATACAGAAGTACTTAACATATAACAGACTATTTACAGTAAGACTTACTTTAACAGCTTTTGCTTAGAATTAGGTAATAAACTGTAAATAACAGTTTAATACAATAAGTATTGCCTTTATAGCTGTACCTTTACAGCCTTTGCTTGGAATCAGGAGTTGTGGTAGTTGAACGTGAATAGTACCCATTTTGTGGTGGAAAAGCAGCTTATATGCAATAAAAGATACATGTATGTAAGTAAAGGTCTTGATTTGTTTAAATGAAAAAATAATTTCTGTCCTCATTTCATGTTTACGTTTGCTGACACAATCTGCAAAAATGAGTTAATAAGTTTTACTTGGTACATCACTGTTCAAATATGACATTTTCGGAGAGATATTTAGAAGGAATGACTCCTGAACAAACTATGAGGATCAGAATGCATTCCAGTCTTCATGCATTTTACTTCATTTTTTTAAACATGTGAAAACACAAAAATGGCTGGGAATATTTCTAAAGCAAGATAGCAAGCAAAAACAGAAACAAACAAAGCATGAGAAAAAAACCTTTACAGACAGGATGTCACTAGAGAGACATCAGACCTCAGTCTTGAAGTATTACAGATGTGATAAACTACATGCATCCGGCTTGGGGAGGTAAGGCAAAGGTATCAACACAGATGGCTGGTAAACTCACGTCATATCAGTGCTACTGACTGCCTGGTGTTGATCTTTCTTTTGGCAGCACGTGCTGATCATTTAATACAGGAGCTCTGTGCAGAAAGGTATGAACAGACCACTTCCAATACCGTACAACATGGAACACAGACTAACAACAACCCAGAAATCCAATGAATGCAATAAGACAAGCAGGTCAATGCTTTAATATCTATAACCAAATGTTGGATGAATTTGGCCCATCAGTTCCTGACTGATGCCAGAACAAACCTATTTTAAAGACATCAGATTTTTCCTCACCTGAGACAAAACAAATGGTCCCTGAGAGCGACTCATTAGTTCTTCAAATGAAACTTGAGGAGCAGTTTTGTCAACATTAACATGTCTGCCTTGCCAGCCTGTCCTTGAAAAGGACACGTACTGGCCATTGAGGGGCAGCAGGAGCAGCCACACTATGGGAGGGACAAAGCTGGAGAGTATCGAGATTTTCATAGGTGTTGGATGCTCTTTGTCACGCCTGTATACTTGTGCGGTCAGCATCAGCATAAAAGCCACAACAGCAGCAATAACTAAGAATGCAGACGAAAACAAACCATTCCGTTAAAGATTGCAAGGACACTGAAACTCCACCTCCACTTCTCCAAGCCCACGAGGATGAAGCCAAGAACATTTGAACACATTTGATGCTATGGGGCTGTTTCCAACTTCACGCCTCAGTCCTTAGAGCCAATTTCGTCTTCCTTCCATACTAAATTCTACATAAAGAGAAAAGTGTGGATAAAACGTCAGAAAGTATAACATTTAGACTTTAGTGATGCATTAGTAAGACTGTTTGAGGGAAGGTTTGCCCTGCAGACAGAGGATAATTTTTCTGTTCTCACTGGTTTGCATAAAAGTAAGGTGTATCCATTGTGTCTGCACTTACACAACCAATTGGTTTGCTAGGGATGACAAGCATGGAACCCAGAAAAATATATCCACCCTGAAAGGTGGCTGAGGGAGGAAGGGGAAGAGAGATCCTGAAGAGTTGGGGTGTCTATATTAATAGAATGACATACCTTGAGAATACCAACTTTGAATAACCCTACACAAAAAACTGTGGTGGGGCTGTGTTAAAAATTTCCTATTGTCAGTTGCAGCTTATAAAACAGGAAGTGATTACAGCTTTCTCTGCGTCTCTTATGGTGTGGTGTCTGTGGGTTTTGAACAGAATATTTGCAGTAACCACTAAGACAAGACAATAAAATTTATTGTCAACATATCAGTTTCTTCCACAGGTCAACCTTCACATGCTTGTACAGTAGATGGCAGCAGAATTCTTTGTCAGGTGCACAAAGAACATTGCACAAAATTAATGCCGAAGCTGAAACTCTACTGTTGCTTGCAGACAACAGCAAGTGTTTATACTATTAGTTATATTAGATGTAGAAATTAACATTTGTGTCATGCCCTTCTCCAGAGTCTGAACTAAATGTCCGTGCTAAATGAATCCATAGGAGGCACCCCTAAAATATATTACCAGAACATTAACTTAGTAGTAACAAACCCCTGTCACAGTTTTAACTATGCTGAGCCCTGGTAAATACCTACAGTTGAAACTGCAGCCTCTACCTCAAACTCTCAGTTTGTCAAGTAAATAAAAACAGTTTTGTTTAAATGTTCAAGTGTGCTATACAGTGACTAGACCCTACCATATATACACCTTGATGGGGCAAAAGGCTCTTAAGCCATTCAATGCAGTCCTTCCAGTCTTAATGGACAGATTTTGTAGCAAGCACACCAGTTTACTCTGCCACAAACACATCTTCAGCATACATTAGCCCTTTTCAGCACACATAGACACTTAGGCTTTACAATTAATAGTTTACAACCAGCAGCACCCATCGCTACATTTCAAAATACAATAGTGATAATTCAAGCTCTCTTCAGTGGAAATTGGTAAAAGGGCAAAACACAGGAACCTGGACGGATCAGCTACAAGCCCAATGGCTCCATATTAGTCATGTTCAAGCACATTGCCTCTTGATGGTCTGAATTAGGATTTCTCAGTCCAAAGTCCTGTATTGAAATAAAAGATCAATCCCAGGCCACTCACTGGTATAGTGGGCAATGTAGTATTCATGGGCTCCATTTAGTTTAGTGACAAGAGAGACCAGGCTACAATGTGACTGCCATTAGCCTATATTAGTTCAAAATGAAATAGGATTAAAAGTCCTGCTTAGAGCCCCAAAGGCTGTTAAGGTCAGAGCTTAGCCAGGTGCCTGTGTAACCAACTGCTTGTCCTACTACATAATTTAAGGCCTATAGCAGGTTGTTACGCAACAAGCACAGTTTATAGTTGTGGAATTACATCCATTTGATAACTGCACATCACATGGTCTTCCACTTAAAGTGTAAGGATCTGAGTCTTCTTGTCTGCACTCCTCTAAGATATCGCGGGATTTAAGATTAGATGAAAAAAGGTGGTTCCCTGCTGCACCGGGCTGACAGTCGCGAGCTGCCCAGGTAGCCTGCATTAGTACTAGTCTACCTAGCGACGCGTTTTGCGTGACCCGTTTGTAGTGGCAGCCTCGGCTGATTTGCAATTATACCTCACATCACATCCCGTTCAGGTCACCTTAGCACTTGCCTACCGGCATCTTTCATCTTCCAGCTTCAAAGATGATACCTGGCAAACGAAGAACTGCAATAATGTCCTTCTCGGTGGCGATATTTGGAGCGCTGATGCTGCAATCTGTTTCTTCCCAGAACGGTAGGAATGTGCTCGCCTTGTAGAAATACATGACGTTAAAGCTACATCATGGAAATGCGAAAATGCGTTTTAGAGAGGGATATCTCCTGGATGTTTGTCATAAGGAACCCCTTTTTATTTTTACAGGTTGTTGATTCTAAGCTATCGATATATTGAGAAGGATATCCATCACGAATGTCTCTCCAGCACCAGAGCCAAATTAGATTAATATCCAGCATGGACTTGCTTAACGTTATACTGAAAAAAAAACAGATATCAACCGAACGAAGCCATTGTGCATTAAGCACCGCACGTTTGAAACTAAGAGTCAATAAATCATTGATAGGCTACAATCTGTATTCGGTTGGCAGAAACGGGCTAGACGGAGGCCTATGCGATGTCCCTAAAATGTCCTT
>OOFE01049472.1:59442-73631 GCA_900323365.1 Monocentris japonica
ATGTCCTTTGAAGTGTGGAGCTGAATACCGACTCGGAACACGAACGGCTCGTTCAGCAAGGACAAGTTCAGCCTGGGTGTAATGTGAAGTTTAAATTCTCTATCTTTTCCTTTGACTTGAACACACACCACACACACCATTCAGATATGTAAGGAGTGCGATATGACTCAGGAATTCAGCAACCCAACAGTGTGTTACTAACTGCTATCCTACACGGTGAGATAATTCTCAGTATCAAGCCAGACCTTTTTAACCAAGCATAGCATGTATGTCATTAGATGGAAGACCTTAGAAGTGCAGCACTGTAAATAGTGCCAGTCCATTTTGCTGCATGTTTCTATTTTTAGTGCGGAGATGCTGCACAGGGAACCATGGCTTTAATGTCCTCTTGCAAGAGTGAATCTGTTAACTCTTCCCTGAGATGTACTGCACTGCAGAATGTCATTGATTTCTCAATACCATTCTACTTGTCCACATTACCCTTTGCTCATAAATATTGTCGCCACCAAGCAAAGTAGGGGAGCATACCGATCTGTAAGTGTAAGAGGAGCTTGCATCCCTGTGCAACTGTTTATCATCAGTGTGTGTGTGTGTGTGTGTGTGTGTGAGAGAGAGAGAGAGGAGAGAGAAAATTAGTGGGATTTTATTTATTTTTACCCTTCTTAGAATTGATCATGTGTAGGAGGAATGCATAAGAAGTCTCCTCCAATATTGCCCACCCACTCATAGCGTCTCTATTCTTTCAATCAGTGCTGAAGTGGATAAAGCTCAAAGAGTACTAGTTCAGTTTGATAGCTGTGTATCTGACACATAACTAGACAGCGGGGTATTTTCTTATCATCTCCACTGGTTTTAAGGGTTCTGTTAAATGGTGGAAGAGTATGTACAGATAAGGTAGAAGTGGAGGCTATCTTCTGCTGTCCTCAAACTTTTCATCACTGTGCTTCTTGTGTTGGGGCATTCCTTGTTAAACTCCAGGATGCTGAGTCTGATAATGCAAGATATTGATGTACTCAGCAACTAACAACATGGGAGGAGCCATATGTATCTGTTAATGGGTATTCATATGTGAAGCAATTCCAGCTAAGGTTCCCGAAGGATGTGTGTTTCAGTCGTCCTGAATGAAGCCAAGGTAGAGTGGTTTCACAAAGGAGGCTGTTTAATAGTCTCATTCACCCATTTTGCTAATTTCTCATTGGTAAGACCACGAGACCACAAGAACTGCAAGGACAGAAGGCCTCAGTGCACTGATTGGTGCAAACAGAGGATTTAACAATGCTTTACTGTGCTGAACAGAGTTGTCACTTGATTTAGAAATGAGTAGTCTTGCAGCCTAATCCACAAATTGCGATGCTGAGATGTCCTCCATTACACAAAGCCGGATGGCAGCCAGCTACAGATTGACAAATGATTCATCTTATATTTATATAGGCCATAAGGGGGTTTGGGGTGAGGTCGACTCACATTGTCACATCAAAGAGTAAATTGAAATTGGTATTTATTCATAGGTAAATGTGAGAATGAGAATACAATGCAATGGGAATTCACCAGATTGACCCTGATTAGTATGATATAAAAGATATTTGTCAGTGAATAGGAAAAATACCAGTAGAAATGGTTTTAGGATGTGGCTGCACCATCCAAAAGGTATGTTAGGTGGCAGGAGACCAGGGTCCAGTGGCATTTTGAAATAAATAATCAACACAACGCTCAACCAATAAAGTATATGACATTAAGCAGGATTAACAGTATTGCAGTAAATTGATCAGCATATAGTACATAGGTATCTTCCAAGCAAAATCATTTCTGAGTGTTATTTATCCATTTGTGGGGCTAACGCATGTAAGCCACACATAACAGTATACTAAAACTAAAACATCAGCAGCTTGTTGTGAGAAACATTATGCAGACATGATGCACAGTGGCATGCTGGGGCAGCTGGCTGGCTCAGCGATTTTGACACATCTATGTGTGGAGCTGTCTATGTGGTGGGAGGGCCTGTCTCTCGGCAGATTTTTGTTGAACCTTAGATATTGATTTATGTTTTCAATTTCAGTGTGGAAACAACTTAGATGAAGACATCTATTGTTAGCATAGTATGGCCTGAACTTGATAAACCAATTCTGTGTTGTACAGCAGGAGTGTGATGTCACTTTGACAAAAAATGTGAATCTCCTTCTAATGATAATGTGCCTGGTGTGGTTGGTTGACTCTCGCTCTCACTTCGTTGCCGAGTGCTTCTATGGAAACGGAGGGGGTCTATCGCCATGCGCCCACCATCTCCCAAGAGACCCAGAACTGCAGCTTCTATAAATCTCCTCTCAATCTCATGTGTTTTCCACAGTGCCTATAGACCGTGCTTATGACTACATCCTCCTCTTCTCTCTAGATATCTAATCAATTGTTGCACTTTCTCACATTTACTTCTGATAGAGAAGATTTTAGTCCAGTAACATAACAGTAGAGTTTGTCCAGTGAATTAAAAGCAACTGTGTTCAATCATATGAACAAGCTTTTCTGAGCACTGATGATTTTTTTATATAGTAGATGTAATGGATGTAATGGTATGAAAATGCCAAGGTCAGTTGGAGGACTTTTGGATGTGAGCACCATGCAAGCCAGATACAAATTTACGTGATGTCATTAATTAGACAAACCCAAGAGAGGGCATCCTTACAGGGAAATTACTGCAGAAATGAATTAAAGGTTCCCAGGAATAGCAGTGATAATGGCTGGGAGAGATCCAAGGTCGTGTCTCTCCTCTAATAAAATGTTGATGTGACTGTTGATATTGCAGTTGTGTTTGCTGTTGATATTGCATTATTGTGCCAGACAAGATGTGTTTATGTTGTAGAAAAACAATCTTTGGAAAAAGAACATTTTACATTTGTTCTCACCTTTATTCACCTTATATTGATCTTTGTTTTCATTTTAATAATGTCTTTTTGATTATTCTACCTAATCTTTATTTTCTTTTGTTTCCCCAACTGATCCCTTTTTAATTTATCCTTTTATTTTTTCACTTTTCCATCCTACACCCTTTCCCTGTTTTCCTTTTTTGGACATCCTTTTTTTCTGTGGACATGCCCCCCCCACCCCCAGCGGGCTTTGTGAAGTCACCTCTGTCTGAGACTAAGCTCACAGGAGACACCTTTGAGCTGTACTGTGATGTGGTGGGTAACCCCACCCCAGAAATCCAATGGTGGTACGCAGAGATCAACCGAGCTGATTCCTTCAGACAGTTGTGGGACGGTGCCCGCAAGCGACGGGTGTCCATCAACACGGCCTATGGTGCCAATGCAGTGAGTGTTTTGGGTGTCACTTGTCTTACACTGGACGATGCTGGGACTTATGAGTGCAGAGCCAGCAATGACCCGCGGCGCAACGATTTGCACCAAAATCCAGCCATCACCTGGATCCGTGCTCAGGCCACTATAACAGTGCTGCAGAGTGAGTGGTCAGTGTAGAGGAAAGTCCCTGGACTAGCAACCAAACTAACAGTCCCTGTGTGATTCAACCTCCCTCATAAATCTCCAGAGGACCACTAGTTTCCTCATAGATGCCATCCTCCCCCACAGACCTGGAAAATGAACAAGTATACCATCAACTAGTCTTAAATCTGTCACGAGCAGAGCAGAGTAGTATTTTGTATTTTGCACATGCCCATCCCTCAGTTCAGTTCACCCTTCAACCTGCGACCTGTAGAGCCGAGTCTCAGTCCCCTCTATTTACTCTCTATGTCATCTGCAGGCTGTTCAACATATTAGTTTCCCTTTATCTTTCATCTTTTTCATTTCCCTGAATTGAATATAATCATATTCAATTTTTCTCTCCTGATCTTCCCTGTGTGCTATGTGTGACTCTATGTGTTACATGCATTTTTAAATGTAATCTATTTCTCTTTTATGCATTTATACAGAAGAATTATATTGTGGCTGCAGACTGATTACACACACAGTCCATAACCCAGTTATTGTCCTGACTCTTATTACGAGAATAATACAACTGTTTACATTTATGGCAAATGTTTTTATTGACTATTGATGCTAAAATATGTTGCACACCCACCAACAGCACTCAATTATATAAGCATTATATAAGCATTAATCTAAAGTGCAGTTCATATTGCTCACATGCAACTATCCACAAATAATCAAATGCCAAGATTTGAGAAGTGTGAAGACTAGATGGAAATACTATCAGTATTAAGCAGAAGATGTATACTCCAATTACGTCCTCCATTGAAGTAAACAAATCCAACTTTAGACAGTCTGGGTTTTAATCGGATGTAAATGCATGTAATTGTAGAGTATTGTAGGGTTTCAGTGTGTGTTTTTTATGGGATTCCTGGAGAGCTATCCAATGTCATCTCTAAATCACAGCGCAGAGAGGAGTCGGATGGACCTTGACCCAGTGTCAGCTTCACCGGCTCCTGGCCTGACTGCTTTCTTTGTAAATGTCCAATCTGTTGAGATAGATCATACTACGCAGTTAGTATTTGAAGACCAGTTCATATTTCTGGGCTTTACTTGTATTTACTTGTATTGCCGTGTTTGTTTAAGTGGTAGAATAATTGTACCTCCGCCATGATAAGGTGTCTTCTCTGTATGCTGCTACTGTGATTTTGGTAGTATCGTACATTTATAACCTATTTTGCCTCTACACTATGATTAGCCATGGTTTCTTAATGAGCCCTTTGTGCTCTGTGGTTTTATAGAGCATCATATCTGTCATAGAGGATCTATGTCTATGTTGCAGAGCCGTCCATCACCTCCTCTGACCACACTACACTTCCTATGGACACCCACAGTCCCCCTATTACCCTGCAGTGCAACCTGACCAGCGCTCACAGTATCCACCAGGAGAGCTATTGGATGAAGAATGGGGATGAGATCCCGGACACACACAGCACAAGCAGGAACACTGAGTACAAGTATGAGTCATGGCAAAACCGTGTATGTGCTAAACACAGGGTTTAGAGGCCTGTTGCCGGTTTGCTTGAGGTGTGTTTCTGCTCTGCAGGCTGAGCAAACCCAGAGGAGATGATGCTGGAGTGTACATGTGTGTTTACACCTTTAATATGGCTCCTCCAGCCAACGCCACCATTGAAGTTAAAGGTATGTGTTGATTTGTAAGCTATGGGCCCTTTTTAGTTTTCAAAGCCACATCAGAGAACTCAGCAACAAAAATGACCTGTGTGGCTTTGAGCACTAGCAGCCCTGTCATGTGACGACCTGTGATTTGAAACAGCTCTATTGGCTGCTCAGGGGCAACCAGTGCCCTTGACACCTCCATCTAACCAATGCCCAGTTCAGTGGCAGCAGATGGTGTCTTGTCTGTCTGATGGCTGGGGATTATGTCTCAACAGTAAAATCTGGCCCCAGCCTTTTCTACTGTCAGACGTGGACAGCAAATATGGAGGCAAATTGGATTTCAGTAGCCTTTGTTTTTATTTTGTGGGGCACTTCTGTGCGTGTGGACAGAGAGATTTACAACCAGATAGCTGTTGATGAGAATATATCCTTACAACAGTGTAGTAATGACTTTTTATTAAATGTTTTTTATTATTATTAATTGTATTATTGATGATAGACAATTAATATTGTATTGTGCCACCTATTCCTGATAGTAAACATTTTCTGAATTGATGAAATGCTTCTGGAATGGAATATTGGAAGTACAAATATGGACAACATTGGATTTCCATGATGATTTTAGTAATGTGACCATCTCTTGCCAATAGCCGTTGTTTTTTCCATCGTCCTTCCTGCTGTTCTGTTCATACAATAGTTCATCAGGCTTCCGTGTTGCACTCTCCTGATCGTGCCTAAAAGACTTAACTGGAATTACCTTAATTTAGTGGATTAGTGGAAATGCAGTGCATTTATGATCTCACTGCTGTACAGCAGATGTTCAGTGCCTGAAAACACTTCATTCACACAGCAGTTTTTCAGCGGCTTTGCCTCCTTAAGTCATATTGAGAAGAGAGATTGTAATAATGTGAGTGACTAATAGTTAATGATCAGTTACTACTTAACAATGAAGCGCTATACAGTTTAAAAGTACAAATTAACCCATTTATATTTTCCCTGCAATTGACATAACAATGTATGCGTACATTCATTATTTTACACACAGTAAATCTGAAACACTGTATATTGGTGACTGTTTTAAATGTAATAACAGTGGATATCGGTTATTGCTCCTTGTTTTAGCTGCTCCTGACATCACAGGACACAAGCGTAGTGAGAACAAGAATGAGGGCCAGCGTGCTATGCTCTACTGTAAGTCTGTGGGCTATCCTCACCCCATCTGGACCTGGCGCAGGTTGGACAGTGGGGTCTTCATGGTATGTTATCACTCCCTTATCTCCATGTCTAATGGCTTAGCAGGAAAAGGTTTATGCAGTTTACAGTGGCTGCAATTTTTTTGGTGGTATGCAGTAACAGGTATAGCTGTGGGGAAGTCATATATTATGTTGTGTGATATGTGACTTGGAATGTAAAAGGTATATTAAAACACTGAGCCCATCATTCTTTGGTCCACTGTGGGCAATAAACAATGGATGTCTATTAGAACAAGAGTGGAAAACACTGGCTACTTTTACATGCTTGGAGAATTCCGTTGTTAACCCAGTTACTCAAGTAACCCGGTTTTGGGCCAGTTGGTTAGAATAACCCGGGTAAGCTCATACTCCGACAGTGAGAAACCCGGTTAAGATGCCTGGCTTACTCTGATATTTAACAGGTTACTGTGACATGTAAACATCTTACTCCAACTGTTAGCTGGTAGCTGGCAGCTGCATCTTTTTCATACTTTTTTTGCTGGTGGACCTTTCAATGTGTGGGTTGAATACCACAGGTGGACAGCAATAATATGTTAACTGGTTTATTGATGGCAACAAGGATATGCAATCGCAAGGTATCAAAAGTGCATGTTAACAGCTTAACCTGAATAAGACCTTAACTGGAGTAAAGCCAATAGCCGGGCTACTCTGCATGTAAAAGTAACTACTGTCAGCTTACACATAGTCATATTTCTTTATGACACATCCACCATCAACCTCATTTAATTCTGTGGATTCCTTGTCCCTTGATAGGATATTGATAACTCATCTGGACGCTTTTTCATCAATAACAAAGATAACTACACTGAGCTCCATATTGCCAACCTGGACATTGGCTCAGATCCCGGGGAGTACCAGTGCAACGCCACCAACATGATTGGCACTTCTTCTATGATCTCTGTGCTGAGAGTGCGCAGCCACTTGGCCCCCCTCTGGCCTCTGTTGGGGGTTTTGGCCGAGATCATCATTCTGGTCATCATCATTGTTGTCTATGAGAAGCGCAAGAAGCCAGATGATATACAAGACGGTGAGTCTCCGACAGCGGTGTTGATGGTTCTTTTTGTTTTCCAATATAGACATTAGAGAATAATTAGAGAAACCTTTTTGTGATTTGTGGATATTTTGTGAATTTTGTGAGAATTGCTTTTTGCATCCAAAGCCCAGTGAGTGTGGTGCTGGGCACTGACAGGACTGTCAGGGAGGCACACTGTTTTTGGTGTCTGCTTATGTTATTCCTTCACAGGAGACACTAACTCAGTCACCTGACACTGTGCTGTGCCCGCACTCAATAATTCAGTTTGACGACGTTGACCCAACACACAGACACTGTTGCAGTGGGTCACACCTTGTCAGGACAATTTCACCCATTTAATATTCATAAGAAATGTGATACTGCAGTGTTGCAATAGGTGGACGGGTTTCAATTATTCATGGGTTTCAAGGGACCTTGTCCCGTCCCCAAGTTCCAGCAAGCTGGTCCATGAGAGACACCATTAGGTATACAACCTGCCGATGCTATCCAGGAATTTTCTAATAATAATAACTACTTCATTTTCAACAATCTAACTATATCATGAATTATGCATTACTGGTATTTTGGTGACCTTTTCCTCTCAAACTGAATTTCGATGTCACATGTTGCTGATTAGACTCGGTGTGCAGCAGGTGAGTGACAGTTCAGAACTGCCAGTGGCTGTCGATGTTAAAATCAGTGTGGTAGAATCAATTGTTAGTACTATTCATTCCAAGGTCAGAAGTGGACTATTGCTCAATCGGTAGACTTTTAAGTCAATTTAAGAATCCTTATCGTCTTTCAGCAGCATAGTGCATTACAAAGTGGTTGTAAAGTCGTACACCTGAATTTTTACGCGAAATGTAAATTCATTCCATTTTTGAAGATTATTATATCTCCCATCCTCCCCTTTCCCAAATCGCTTAACCTAAACCATGTTTGTGGTAAGTGACAGACTTTGCATGCCTCATGAATTTCACTAAGCATCCAGTCTCATCTTCCAATTCACAGCATAATACCCACACACACAATACTCTTTAACCTTTGCAACGTTTGCTTTACATTAGTGTCAAGTAAAGTTCAACATGTTGAGCAACAATTTTTGCTTGTTTAAGATTTTTTTCACAAGCAATGGCTCCATATAGTTGCATCGAAGACAGCATTACTGCAGTTCCCAAATGGCATGTTAATATAATGAATTGAAAGTATTGTGTGTTTACCAATCAATTATACTGTCACTATTTTCATGCCAAGTCAATGACGTTATTATCTAGAAGGCTGACATTGATGGAGCTGCTTTTCAGTTATCTCTTTGAGTGAACAACTCTTGTGAGCAGTGCTTGTCTGTGCATGACAGAAGTATTTTTAAACTTAACCTGTGCCTGTACATAATTGTATTTGCCTGTACTTACTTGTTTTAATTTGGTGTTGTGCTGGTTTTTACTGCATTCTGTGTGTCTGTGTGACCTCATGCCAAATGTAAAAGATGGCTTTCATACGGCATATGGGCTGCTCTCTGTTGAGCCTCTTCATCTACGTTTCCATCCCATGAGCTTGACTACATTCTGCACATAGTCATGCTCATTCACAGATGCCCAGAACAACAACATAGAATTAAAGTAATCCTTAAAAGCCTCAAGCCTTGGTGCACCATGTCTCAGTCATACAAGTACTGTAACATGTTGCCATTTTTCATGCTCTCTATAAAAATAATTTTCAATTCATCAGCGTGTACAGCTTTCTTCCGATTATTTTTTGGTCTTCATTTCTCAATATTTTCCCTTGTTGCCTCAGATGATGAACCAGCAGGACCAGTGTAAGTACAAATATGTTGCAATCACTAACTTAGCACTGTTTAATTTGGCAGTGTTTTGTTGTAGCTTATAACCACGTAGTCTTGACAGTCTATATAGCTCAACTTTTAATCCAAATCTGGGTCGAACAGCATCCGCAAATAACTAACCTGCTTGATGTAAGGGTGGTTTGCCACACAGAGTGAGTGCCAGAATTTTTTTTTTAAATCACAGGAAAATATTTGAAAATGAATTTTCCACACTTTCCTGTGATTGACCTTTACCATCTGAACTGTCCCGATGTGGTGGACCCCACCCATGATTCTCTCAGACTTTAAGCAGGTTAAAACAAAAGCTAAGAACTATTTGCAAAAACTGTTTGACCCAGGTCTGGTATAATCCTCTGCTGTGAAAAGTCATGTGATCAGCTATTGAGGGTACACATCTTTCATTAGATGTGAGACTAAACCTAATCATATCATTTATATCCTGTTTAAGGAAAACTAATTCAACCAACAACCACAAAGACAAGAATCTCCGCCAGAGGAATACAAACTGAGAAGACTATCCACTAAGTAAGTATTTAATCTCTCTCCTCAGTAATAGGTGGAAAGAAATGAAGTGCCACATAGTTGCTGAACATCATGTAAGGCTTCAGAGTAACACTGGCCTGCGGTCACAAATTGCAAGATGATGTATGAAATTACCACTGAAAGCTCTTGTCAAACAAAATAACCAGTTATTAGACTATTGAGAGTGCTAATGAGTTGATTTCTCTCTTTATTTGCAGGTAACATATATATATGTTTTGACCATATGAAGGTAAAGAGGAAAATAATCCATAACAATTGTTAATAAGAATTATCTGCCATTGAAAGTATGGTTGTGGAGGAGCTAAATGGCTGTACTGTATGAGGCATGCCTTATGATTTTATTGTGTGAGGGTGACGGGTCAAGAGAGACTCAAACCATTATGGAATTGTTAACATTATAACCATTGTTGCTGCATGCAGTTGTTGACGTTTAGGATTTTTTCCCTCTTATTCGCTAATTTTACATTTTTACTAATTCTGAAGTAATGCATGCAAGATGTTGACCTTCTGTTTGACACAGAAATGGCTTTTCTCTGAGAGTGGCTTCATGTAGATAATCAGTACCGTGTGTTCTAGGGGATAACAAAACATGGCGATGTAAAAGAAAATGCCACCATAATCTGGTATGACAGTTGTGTACAGTTTTATCATTCCGCTGCATACCATTTTATAAGTTGGTACTTTTTTCATTTTATCAGATGATATCTATTACATTTTAAGGGCTTTGCAATGTCCCTCTACATTTGACTGAGGTTTATTTTAATGTATGTTCTGTATGTATTAAATCATTATAACTATGTATCAAATCACCAGTAATATAAAGACTATTCATACTGTATGATGCACTTAAATGTTGAGAGTAACAGAAAAACTGTATAAGCCTACCTGAGGAAGTCAAATCATTTTAACATATTGTTTTTTTTTTAATTGTGTGTATTGTATAGCATGGCTATTATTCTATGCAATTATTATTCATATCAATATATTTAAGAACATTGCAGCTTTTGATTTCTCTGTGACAAAGCTTTAGACTAGTAGGATCACCTTAGAGCGTTGATGGCATACTACACAGCTGCATGAATTCTCTACCACTGACGTGGGAGGAGGCACTGAAAGAGGAGCCACGTCAAGACTGACACATGTAAAGCAATCCCAAGATCCCAAGTCATTTTTAAGAATAAATATCTGAAAAAGAAAGTTCATTTGTTGAATTGGTGTGTTATCATAATCAACACTGTTGCAGACGTGTGCACACACAGAGACATTTTCATGTGTGCCATCAATGATGCATGCAGTCTGTCATGTGGGAATAGATACATAAAAATAAAGCCACCTTCTTAAATATTGCATAAGGAAAACAGCACCATCTAGTGAGATTTTTGACTGGTTCGCAACAGACATGCTAAAGGTAGCTCTTGTAATGAAGTTCACACTACAAGAACAAGGATCAGTGAACCTTGATTAAATATCCTGACCTAAAAGTTGCACAAAGAAAAGTTGACTCTGACTCTAAGGTTACACAAAGTGATTTTGGGTGTACGGTAATATAAAAAGATCTATGGGAAAAGTAAGTGCAATGTGACCTCCTTTTATAGCATTCTTAGAGAGGGAATAAAGATCAGCAAAGCTATCAAAAACAACTTATGGTTAGTTAAGGTTATAGCTAGCCCCATAACAAGTTAAAGAGCAATAATTCTACATTTTTTTGATGCCCTTACTACCCTGAGTTTTCCTCTGCCTAATATCTGTGATGTCACAGAGATGTACAGCTCCAGTGAGGTCAAATTTGAAAAGGTAGAAAATGTGATGTTGAAAGCAACAGTTATGTAAGTGCATTTTCTGGTCCAGAATGAATAAGAAGTAACACACAAGTGGGTGTAAAAAGGTCAAACATTCATTACATGAATGATGAACACACTTCAGTTATCACACATCTAGTGGCTATCATGCGTGATTGATGTACAATTATCTTCGGCATACGAAGTCCAAATAACCAACAGTAAATCAGGGTCATATAGTCCTTGTTATATAAATAGTAATGGTAACAGTCCTTGTTCCATTTGTACAGTAAACCATTTTCAAGCTGAATCTGACAACCTGTGACAATATTGTTACTTCTTGATGGTGTTACAGTGATTTCAACCATTTTATGATTTTACATAGACATGAAATGTGAAGTAAACATTTCTCACAGTCATTCTTCTCCCTCAATGAAACCATGAACAGCAGTGGGCAGCACTCTCAACTCTTGTCTATAGGAAATCACAGCCAAATACATTACAGGAATACACCAGACGGGGGCGCTATTTATTGGGCCTGCTGATAGCAGCATTGGCCAGTAGAATGGAAACATCAAGACTGAGCTTGTTACAATAATCCCCCCATGACTTTGTGTTCCCTGGCAAAACCAAAACCACTGGAAGCAAGAAATATCACAGTTCTTTCCAAAATGATTTATAGCTGTGTGTGTGTACACTTACTTTATTTTTTAAGGTTTCATATAGTAGCCTCGCTTCATATTTCACTCTGCATGACATTAGCCTCAATAATGACTCAACTACTTACACCCTTCAACTTGTGATCAATTTTGACATGAACATTTTCACAAATGATGCAGTATTTGACGGCAATCACTAAATGATTTATTCATCATGTAACACAATAATGCTTATTCTATTCTATTCTATTTTATTGTATTTGCTACTTTTGATATCATTTTGCATCCCCAACTGGATTTCTCTGATAAATTTACATTTGATGATATTAAGAAATATTTCATATCTTAGATATGGCAAAAACAAACTATTCATTTGTTAAATGGAATTGGAAGCCATAAAACCATACAAAATTGCTTTATGAAATAAAACAATTCAGTAAAGTTTGCACCACCAAAATAGTAAAACAATAACATAATACCACTACATACTAACTGTGCTCTCACCCTAAAAAAATATATGTTTCAACATATACATTAAAAGAAACGCAGCTGTGTCAACAAAATTAACTTTTCACCAATTTACTGTCATGTTGTAACTGTGCCAGGGAAGTACTGTATTGTTTTTCTATATGACTGAAAATGTCTTGTTCAGGGAAAGAATGAAACATGGCAGGTACACCAACAGTATTGATTCACACTACTTCAGCAGCTATAATCCAATGAATGGGTGAATAAATAGGCTTTAACCCAATTGTGTTCGTGTAATTGTTTTAGTTTGTTGCTCAAGGGATGTAAAAAGCCCTTGGCTCAATGAAGTGGCTGACATCGACACGTTAACAACAAGGTAGGTATCAATCATTATGCATTTTTGTTTTGATAAACTGTACACTATTGTGCTTCCCTGTCTAACCTGTCTAATTGCATCATAGTAAATCGACAATAACAAAGTAAAATAATAATCATCAGGTAAGTTGTTTTATGAAGTAAAATGTTCACAGCATGGCCAAAATCAATCTAATATAATGCTAGTGATATGATATGTTGTTTTATTCCAGAGTAAGAAATGAACAGTGGATACTACTTTGACTTTGATGAACTTCATATGAAACTGGTCAATTTCAAATGTGCTTACTATTTCATTTATAAGATCAAGAAAATATATCATAGGGCTTAGAATATTTTGGTAGATATTAGTCCTGCCATTATTATTAGTAGTAATAGTAGTAGTAACAGTTATAGTTGTATTCATAGTAATATTTACATTAAGTTAAAATGATACAGAATCTGGTTTCTAACTGCTCTGTGCTTTATCTTTAAACTTTGTCATCACTTAACTGAAACTGTTTTGTATCCTTGTGAATATACATTTTGTGTAATTGTAAACAACTTTAAATAAATCTAAAAACATCTGTTATTGCGGGTCTTTTTATCAGTTCGCAACCTGTATGTACACCTATTCCCATCAAATTATCCTATCTACTGTCAGTCAACTACTCCATATTTATCAATTAATTCTGTGTGCAGCTGTATGTCGGTGTGGCATCACAGAAAAAGGGGCGGTGTCGGGCAAAATAAAACATTTGATTGCCAAAATTCAGTGCTATGTGAAGAAACCAATGTGGCTTGTTGTTGTTGTTGCAACTTAGTTAAGTGAGCTGCACTATTATCCTGCGCTACATTAGTTGTTTTATGTTTTTTTTTTTTTTTTTTTTTACAGCTTAGATTTTTTTGTGTACTGTAATTAAACTATTACCAACAATTTCTGTCGAATACCCTGTGGGCACCGTGATCACGAAGGCGTACGGTGCATAAAGAGCTGACACTGACTTATTTATTTATTGTTTAATATGTCTCTCAACTATTTAACTATTCAAAGGCTAGATCGCATCCTTGAATCATCCTTTCCAGTGTCCTGCCTGGGTAGGGTGAGCGCATGTGCCATCCTGGCTCCTATGGCAACCCGATAGATTAGCTCCATTAATATTCAAGTTATTAGAAAGCAGGGGGG
>OOFE01049472.1:73651-84641 GCA_900323365.1 Monocentris japonica
GGGGGGGGGGGGGGGGGGGGTGGATGATGGATCAGTGATGTCAGCGCTCTTTGAATGCTGGCACCGTTCTGCGTGAATGTGTGTCATTATTTTCTACTGACAGAGGGCTCAAATATTTTGGGTAGGAGGAGATCATGCTTTGTCATTGAGGACCTCACCAGCAGTCTCCCACTCCGGCACGTCCGACGCTCAGCATGCTGCATCCTGATGCGCTCTCATCTACACTGTTTTGGGATACCTGGATTTACATGCGTTTCCCGTGTACAGTTTTTACATGACCGTCGGGTTGAAGCGCCATGTACCATTGATGCATCTCAATGTTTGAACCAGGGGAGAGAGGCACGTCCCAAGTGTCAAATAAGATACGACCTGTCCTGCGGATGCGCCGTCACTGTTTTGCCTCCAGTGGCACCCTGAGTATACCAGATTCATGATTCATCTCTGTGTTTTCACGGGTTATCGTTAGAGCGCGTCTCATTTTCTTTCTCCAATATGGAAAGGTTTCAATCCTCAATGCGCAAACGGCTGTACAGTTTACCGCAAAACATTGGGCAAAACCCCTCTGTGACTGACGACGGAGACAACGGCGACAAGGACACTAAGAGGAAAAGTATTCGGCTAAAACATTTGCCCTCTCCGTCTCCTGCAAGCAGTTGTAAAAGCATTCAAGAGACCAAGAGCGGAGACTTGGAAAGGGACGTTACGGTGAAGACCAACTTGAACGGAGACTGTCGCTTATTTAAAGGCAGCATCTCTTCCATCACCGGGCGACATCCTCTCGGGTCAGATCCCGCTGAGCAGTGGCGCCTCATTCCCGAGGCAGATGCCAGTGTCAACGAGAGTTTCCCAGGTGAACACGGCCCCGGAGCCCAGCAAGGGGCCATGGGTGGCCGGGGTGGCGCAACCGGGCGAGCAGCTGTACTTGACCAGTCAAGTTTCATCAAGTTGGAGGGTTCCGAGCAAATAATACCTGATGATGACAGGCTGTACCAAGCCGGCTTCATGCACCGGCAGTTTGGGGCAATGCTTCAACCAGGAGTCAACAAGTTCTCCTTGCGGATGTTAGGGAGTGAGAGGGCCGTGGAGCATGAGAGAGAACGAGTAAAATCTGCTGGGTTCTGGATAATCCACCCTTACAGTGATTTTAGGTAATTTGTGTGCAGAAAGCCTTTCTTTACAAACAATGGCCCCTTACTAATAAGTACTGTAGTAATCTCATGTATTACGTTTGAGAGGGATATTATACAAATATAATGAGAGAAACTATTAACTATTTATGATAATGTCACTACAAGCTTCATATTGAGTATCACAGACATACATTAAGTCCTATAATAATATTATAGTGATTTTTGTGGGTCAAATAAAATAAGATTTTGAGACATTGAGAGCATTATGATCATTGTGATCATATTATTAAACCAACTTTACCAGGAGTCTGAGCTAGGTGTATCATACAAAAAGTTGAATGTGTCTGAGTAATCCACACACCTTGTTGAATAGATCAAATCAATACTTCAGATCTTTGCTGAATGTGATTCTAGCCTTCTCCAAACACTGACTTTGCCTTTGCAGGCACATTGGCAGCCAACTTATATCCTTTTCCTTGTTTTGCTTGGGCTGGAGAAAATTGTGTTAGTCTCTCTCTCTCTCTCTCTCTCTCTCTCTCTCTCTCTCTGTGTGTGTGTGTGTGTGTGTGTGTGGTATGATTCACACAAGAATATATGGTGATATAACCAACATAAAGCTATGCGAATTATCTGTATGTCAGCTGTTCTATCTGTGAATTAAGTTTGTGCATCAAACTAAGCCAACCAGTAATTCCTTAATTTACCACACTGTGTGCGTGTGTGTGTGCACGCACATGTGTGTGAGAGAGCCATCTCCATGTTCTACATTTCACTGCATAGTGCATACAAACCAGTGTTCTGTTCATCACCGCCATAAAGGGATTTTCATAATATTTAACCTTGAGGCTCGCTCTCATCATATTTTCACCGGCCAGTTGTACGCTGATGTGTGTCACTGCAGGTTTTTTCCACTCATCTGAATTACACTTTTTTATCATTTAGTGAGGGCAATGGATTACAGAGAGTGCATCAGGGGCTTGGAAATGGGGTAATCAAAATAGGGTAACATGACCATTCAAGATATTAGAAGCACACATCGGTGGAGATTATTACAGCACAATTAGTCTAATGGAGCAGAGATGGTGTGGATGGGGAGGGGACACACTCACAACACACAGCACACAGAGCGAGAAAGAGAGAGATTGAAATGAAAATGTTGTGAGGAATCAGGACGCCCAGCTGTTAGCTCTGTGGTACGTTTGAGGTGTCATTACTTCATGCTTTGTTTGGTTCACACCTCACAGCGGAGTAGGAACAGGGTTTGGTACCTGGTTTCGGCTGCCTCTGAAGCCGACAGATCCCATTCAAGTTACGTGTGCTGCATGCAGCCTCTAAACCTTTGCAGTATTGAAGGGTATTTTTGGTCCTGGCTTATAGAACACTATTTAAATGTTACCAATCCTGTCCTTTAGAATGACTAACTAAGAAGTAACAGTGGTGGACGTCCCTCAGTTTTCTTGTGTTGTCTGTTTTCTAATGTACTAATATGTGGTACATAAGCCCAGTGCTGTGTAACCCATGTTTCCTCTCAATGTAATTCAGTATTTTTTACATTGTAACCCTGTCATGTATAACTAAGTGCTGCCTTTTATAAAGGTTTTCATTGGAAAGAGCAGCAAACATACTGAACTGGCACATAGTGTAAATATGGTTAGTATGATTGCTGGTCAGCCTGACCCACAGTACAGGTGTGTGTTAAGCCACTGAGCTGAATGCAGGCTGTTGTGCTTTGACTGTGCTCTGGCAGTAAGAGATAAGTATCTCTAGTACAAATGTGATCCCTTTTCAGCTGTCCTGATTGATCTAAGCTCCTTTCACCATTTTAAGCCTTTTTGTGTTCACTTTGCTTGTAACTCCTGTGCTCCTGCGCTCTCATGCTCTTTGACATAGTTGCACTCTGATCCAAATAGTGCAACGTTCCTCTCTCTGGACCAATAGCCCTATTAATAAATATTTCTGAACCTATGGCACATTTTGATGGCAACAGCAGATTACATTGGCAAGTTGTGTGGTGTGTGTAGGCTGAATAATGCATGCACAGTCAGCAGATGTGCATACAGGGTGGTCTGGAGGGGGCAGCAGTAATGCACTGTCCCTTTTTTGGTCCAGCTGTTCCACTGCTCTGCTGCACAGTTACGTGTGCAGAGCAGTAATGCTAACTACTCAACATCTGGCTGATGGGAGCGGACTCTTGGAGATGACATGGATTCCCAGGAGATAACGGTGGATTTAGCCAGTGAGGGGACGTGCAATTAGGACCAGTGTGTCACCACAGAGTCAACAGGCAGATGAACAGAGGAATGCAAATGCTTTGTTTGGCAGAGAACAACAAAGCTGATTAGAACAAATGGCCAGCCTGCCCTCGGTGGTTTACTCTTTTTCTGATGTTCTCCCGTGGAGGCTGTGTATAAGTGATTACAATATGTTACAGTGTGTTCAAACCTCTGTTTCTAGGTTATGGTATAGTCTTCCTCTACTTTCAATCCCTTATGTCCTCTTTTTTAGTGTGCATAGGGAGCCCCATATGAACACAGAGAGCATCACAATGTGAGGAATGCAGCTCAGGTCCCTGTGGCTCTATTAGTTGATTAGTTAATTAGTGGTTTGTGAGATCCAGAGATCTCTCCCAGTCACCCAGCATGGTGCTCTGTGGTCACTGAATCATAGGATTACACCTGGTGACAAAATACTGAGGCGTTTGTTCAATCAGTGCCTTTTCTTAATGTTGCATTTGTAGAGATTGCAGCTGTCTTCCACTGAATAATACTCTCTGTTTTTGAACCTAATGAGGGTTTGGATTATATAGTGTAGTTATGCTGTCTCACGTGCCATAAAAAGCCTTAACTGGTGTACGGCATGCATCCTCATAGGGCTGCCTCAGGGGGATGCTGACTTTTGCTCCACCTGCAGTCCATACTGGCCTATAGGTGTATCAGACTCCTGTTCCATCGATCAGTGGTTAATTAGAAGACAGAAATGGACCGGACACACAACCATGTGCATGCATGCTTTCTATCTCACACCTCACACACACTTTCTCTTTCTCTCACACACATACACACAAACACACACACACACACACACACACACAATAGCAGACACAACCACAATCAAAAAGTCTGTTGTGGCCCAATCTGGAACTGAATTATAGCATGCACCGTTTCCAGCATCACATCACCTCACCTTGTTTTAAGCTTGACCACCATGCACTTTTGAGTTCATCCAGGGTTTTGAAAGGGTTGGTAGGATTGAAAGGATGGTAGAATTTTCTCAGAGCTTAGAGCAGCATAGAATCCTTCATCTGAACAAGAAAATCACCAAGATTAGAGTGAGGAGGTTTTCGCATGACAACAGCAATATGTTTTAATTATATGTTCAAATGGTTTGTTTACATTGTTTATACTAATTTGAACATTGAACTATTTTGACATATGATGCAAAACTACATGTTGCATAGATTATTTTCCATTTGCAGCTCCTTCTCTTCCAGAATTGTGAATTTGCATATGAACACACCACACACACACACACACACACACACACGTACAGTTATATTATAGTGATTTTTCTTTATACAGTATATGTCTTTTGGGTGGACTTCTGGCAGCGGATGCTGTTGAATTTTCTATTGTAGTTCTCCTTGACAGACACTGCTCTTAATTCATGTCTCTCAGATAGATTGTTTTGTCTTTGCGTGGTTAATTCTATGTCCTCTACAGCACGGTATAGCTGTGGAATACCTCAAGGCTCCATTCTGGGTCCTATTTTACTCCTCATCTATATGCTGCAACTTGATCATATAATCAATAGACATAGTATTTCCTTTTATTGCTTTGCTGATGATACACTTGCCTATAAACCCTGTGATACAAGCAGCCTTGACACCCCGAAAGATTGTCTAGTTGACATTAACTGTTGGATGTCTCAAAGCTTTCTTCAACTTAATGATGATAAATCTGAGGTTCCAGTGTTTGTCCCACTTAATGTAACTTCTAAAATTCACAATCATTGTGGCATCTTGGCCTCTAATATCACACCAGCTGCCAGAAATCTGAGTCATGTTTGATTCTGATCTGAATTTTGAGAAAGAAGTCCATTGAGTTGTTCAGCCTTGTTTCTATCAGCTAAGAAATATCTCTTGAATTAGAATCTCAAAAATGGTTTACATTTTTGGAACTTTTGGAACTTTTATCTCCTTGCGTACAACAACATACAATCAGGGCCCTAAACTTTGGAACAACCTGAAGTGAGTAGCAAACACAATTTAAGAAACAACTCAAAACCCATCTGTACAATGTTGCTTTTAACTGTTAACTTCTATGCTATTTTTTTATTTTATTTTGTATTCACTGTCCTTTTATCTGCACTGTCTTTTCTTTGTAAAGCACTTTGTAAACTCTGTTTTTTTTAAAGTGCTATGTAAATAAAGTTTATTATATTAATACTATTTGTAACCCACTGCTCTGTACCAATTTAGATAGACCAATCACTGGATTAGCCTCTCAATTCTACCATTTAATTGATGGAGAACCCAGAACAGACAGTGCTAACTACTGAAAACCATTACCATTTAATTTTTCATGCAATTTTATCATCATTGCAAACAGTAATGTCTGCAGTTTACTGGAACTTACTAATTTTTTGTTCATTGATTTAAAAAAAGGCCTCTTGATTGACTCAGACCCTGTAGTGTCAACCATGTTGCATTTCTTAAATTGCAAATCATATTAACAGAAGAATAAAACAATGTCCTGCCACACTACTACATGCCATAGGTGGAAATAGGTAGACTGTTCATTTTGCTGATATTTGGTTATGGACCTGAAAATACTCAACATTCATTTTCATTGCATATGATTTATTCTGTAATCGTAAGGGCCATTCCTGGGCTGCAGCAACTTTGGCATGCTGTTAGCTAGAATGTGAGTTGTGTGTGTTGCTCTGTGTTTCAGGTTCTACTGGGATCTGATCATGCTGCTGCTGATGGTGGGCAACCTCATCATCATCCCCGTGGGCATCACCTTCTTCAAGGACGAGCACACACCACCCTGGATCGTCTTTAATGTTGTCTCCGACACCTTCTTCCTCATGGACCTGGTCCTCAACTTCCGCACAGGCATTGTCAAGGAGGACAACACAGAGATCATCCTGGACCCACAGCAGATCAAGATCAAGTACCTGAAGAGCTGGTTCGTGGTGGATTTCGTTTCCTCCATACCTGTAGACTACATTTTTCTCATCGTAGAGACACGCATCGACTCAGACTTTTACAAGACGGCCCGTGCTCTGAGGATTGTCCGCTTCACCAAGATCCTCAGTCTGCTGCGGTTACTGCGCCTCTCTAGACTCATCCGCTACATCCACCAATGGGAAGAGGTAGATCCTGCAGGGATACGTTCTGTGGATCCTCATATCAGACTTCACACTAGCTGATAGCACATGACTATAACACCTTGGATTATTTGAAAGTGTTTTACAATGCTCTCACATGTTCTTCTGAGGGAAGTACATACTATACTAGTTACTCAAGTCTCATGGTACCAGATTTTTGTCATATGCTTTGTAACCTTGTGTGGATTATCACTTTTTTGTTTTCATAACTAGTTCAGCTAGTACATGCTACTGCTATTTATACAAAAGGTCCAATTTGTAGGTTCTCTTGTGATTGGTCTTCGTTGCAAGATAGCCCTATTAAATCACTCAGAAAGTACACATGCGTACACACACACACACACACAAACACAACTCAGTTTGGAAATTTATATTATATATTTCCATGTATGATCTTTTTTTTTTTAGAATTCCAACCAAGGCTACGTCCCCCATGGGCCATTAATGCTGCTTGCAGATGATTACTCAACATTAAAATAGCCTCTGATGGTAGGGTGGTCTATAGAAGATTAAGAACAATGTAGTCCGGTAAAGGACTCCTATTGCCATTGGCCCACATAGCACCTACTGTATGTTTTAAATCCCCTGATTGCATGACAGCACATTGAAATTTTATATATGTTTACTAAGGGATATGTGTTTTGTTGTTTAGATTCCATTAATTCTGATAATCTCTGTGTCACAGGTTTTCCATATGACCTATGACCTGGCCAGCGCCATGGTGCGCATCATGAACCTGATTGGCATGATGCTGCTGCTGTGTCACTGGGATGGCTGTCTGCAGTTCTTGGTTCCCATGCTGCAAGACTTCCCTGCTGATTGCTGGGTCACCAGAAACAAGATGGTGGTAAGTGTATCCAATGTATCCCTTTCAAAGCCACACAATAATAGTAAATAATTATCATAAATAAAAAAGCTTTACTGATACAGGACTTGATCTTGAGCCAAGGAATCGGAGGAAAAAAAAAATTTGGATTCTACACCATATGGTTCAGAAGTTATTGGCTAAAATATAAAGTTACTTGTTATAGTGCCACCATCTGGCTGCCACCATCAGCATAATTTTGCTTTGGCTGAGTAGTGGGGGAGATTTGAAACCAAATTTGGTTGCTGTAGGACTTACAGTCTCTGAGGTACAGATCATTTTAGGGGAGAAAAAGAAGATGCTGAAGAAAAATCTTAAAAATATAAGCTTGTGTTTTATGAGGTGATTTAAAAGACAACTGTTTTTGCCAGCCCAAGCTCCTCAGGTAGGGTGTTCCAAAGTCCAAGAGCCCGCACAGAAAAGGCCTGGTCAGCTTTGGTCATGAGCTTAGACTAATGGCTCACACAAACCTGCTGCAGCTTTAATATTGTGGATAATCAGAGACTCTCTTTCCTCATGTCCTCCTTGTCCCCTACAGAATGACACTTGGGGACAGCAATACTCCTATGCCCTGTTCAAGGCTATGAGTCACATGCTGTGCATTGGGTATGGCCTGTACCCCCCTATAGGCATGGCTGATGTATGGCTCACCATCCTCAGCATGATCGTGGGTGCTACCTGCTTTGCCATGTTTGTAGGGCATGCGACTGCACTCATTCAATCCCTGGACTCATCCAGGAGGCAGTACCAAGAAAAGGTGTGTGTTCTTCCCATGCATAGCTGGTATTTGTTGAAGAAAGTTTACATCCTTTAACTCTAGGAGTGTGAAAATGCACAATACATGCAATCAAAGGTGCCATGATGACCACTGACATTGTGTGCTGCATGTCGTACAAGGTATACTAGCATTAACACTGAGTGTCATAGAAGCACCATACCTGCCTTTTTTCACCTGAGGCTGAGATAAAGCTTAATTACATGAATCTATAGTGTACATCATAGAAAGTAGCATCAAACTGATGTAAGATATATGAGATAGGGCCTTTTAAGGGAAAAACATAAATTAATGCTTTTTTGAAAATATTTTTGTTTATGTTTATATTGGTGGATGCCGCCTTTATGGTCTTCACCGATTGGAGGTCATAGTTTACCCACCTTTTATTTCCCACTACATCAATGACCTCATTGTACTGGTGTAAGGGTGCTGTGAAACGCATTAGTTGCTGCACATTTGAGTCAGAAAAGACCCATGAAAGAAGACTGTAAATAGATAAGAAAGGATAGAATGAAACCTAAGAGAAAAGTCACAAATTCAATTGCAATGGAGTTTAAATAGAAACCTTCAGCCAACTGTGGAATTTGGGGATAATAAAGAAGAGACAGATGGTACAGAGAAGTAAGAGACCTGTAAATAAAGAGCAGGAAGGCCTAAAATAAGGGGGAAATAAAGAGAGAGGCAGCAGGATTTAACTGGGTGCACTGACCATTTGTGAGGCTTGCATTGCTGGTAGATCGTACACTCCTGAAGGACACAGAAGTTAATGTTATTAGCTGTATCTCATCAAATGGGGCAGTAGCAATATTGCAGTGTGGGCAGGTTTTAAATGAACAACATTCTAGTCAACCTCTTACTGGGCGTGCACACTGGTAGCGACTTGGTTGATGGGTCACTATTCTGACTGTGGGCGGTGCGAGAGGCTGCGTAGTGGTCTTGTGCAGCTACAAAGTTTTGAACAGGAGGATCATGTATTTTTTTCTGCTCTGGTATTGCCTGTCATAACATGATGTTGTTTTAACGGGTTAGCACAGCTAGCTGGCAAGCACTAATTAGGTAGCATTAATCAAAAATAAACAAAAGACTCAATAAAATTACTTTCAAGCTTACCATCGACCCCAATGATGGATGCAAACATTCTCCAAGCATGGTTTTTGAGATGTTTATCCCTGTAGTCTTTCAAATAAAAGTTTAGAGAGAACTGGGAGGCTTTGAATGCCCGTAATAAACTTTTCACCCATTTTGCACTCGCCAGACAGAACTATTGTTCATAGAACAAAATCACAATGGGAGGGAAACAAGGAAGCATGGAAATCGGATTGGCTGTTGACGGCTGATGCCACATTGGCTGAGTTTCCCTGATCACTCAGCTCTATAGGAAATTAAATAATATTATTATTTTTTTAATTCTTGAAGTTTGCTCATTTGTAATAACTGGCCTGATCCCTCTTCTTTGTCATTGCAGTATAAACAGGTGGAGCAGTACATGTCCTTCCACAAGCTCCCTGCTGGCATGCGCCAGAGGATCCATGACTACTACGAACATCGTTATCAGGGCAAGATGTTTGACGAGGAAAGCATCCTGGAGGAACTGAATGAACCACTGCGAGAGGTCAGATCTCATCCACCTCAATGGTCATTGCCTTGATAATAAGCCATACTGCCGCTTCCTGAGTTATCATAATCTCAGCTGCAGAGTCAGTATCCATCGCTTGAATTATATTATTTCCTTCATCTCCTTCATATTGTTAAAATTATTTTAGTGTTATGTTTTACATTTCAATTCCCTTATAGGAGGTAGAAGAGAACAGTAAATATTTCAATATGAAGTAAGGAAGTAAGCCACTTTGGTTCTAAATGATTTACTGGTTGAACTTTTGCATAGTCAAATGTGGTCAAAAGTGTTTCTTCTGTGCAAGATAATGCCTGGAGACTGAAGCATTCCCTCAGTACCTATTATCAGTTCACTAATCTGTAAACATCTGTGGCTTTACAGTGTGAAGGTCTTTCCCTAGTGTCTGAAACATGTCTGTGTTTGCAGGAGATCATCAACTTCAACTGTCGAAAGCTGGTGGCCTCTATGCCTCTTTTTGCCAATGCTGATCCTAACTTTGTGACCTCTATGCTGACCAAGCTGCACTTTGAGGTCTTCCAGCCCGGGGACTACATCATCAGAGAGGGTACCATTGGCAAGAAGATGTACTTCATCCAACACGGGGTGGTCAGTGTCCTGACCAAAAGCAGCAAAGACACAAAGCTGTCTGATGGCTCGTATTTTGGAGGTAATGTCTGCAGTTAGCATCCTGTACACACAACTTCTCTGACTATTACAGATAGGAAAATTGTCCACATCATCTCCTTAAAAGGGCTTGGGACTTGGAAGAGTACAGCTTTGTGACCTTTGACTCCCACCTTGGGGTTTTCCATTGTTAACACTGAACTTACACATAATGTGATAATGATATACACTCACCGGCCACTTTATTAGGTACACCTGTTCAATTGCTTGTTAACACAAATAGCTCATCAGCCAATCACATGGCCGCAACTCAATGCATTTAGGCATGTAGACGTGGTCAAGACAACTTGCTGAAGTTCAAACCGAGCATCAGAATGGGGAAGAAAGGGGATTTAAGTGACTTTGAACGTGGCATGGTTGTTGGTGCCAGACGGGCTGGTCTGAGTATTTCAGAAACTGCTGATCTACTGGGATTTTCACACACAACCATCTCTAGGGTTTACAGAGAATGGTCCGAAAAAGAGAAAATATCCAGTGAGCGGCAGTTGTGTGAACGAAAATGCCTTGTTGATGTCAGAGGTCAGAGGAGA
>OOFE01049473.1:1117-15385 GCA_900323365.1 Monocentris japonica
CGTCCCCCCCTCGACCCCCCCCCCCAAAAAAAAAATTGGAGCTTTCCAAAAACGCTTTCCCAAGTGGATACATTTGAAAACGCTGGCCCCCCATTGTAGTGTAGATGGTGAAAACGGAGACTTTCGAAAACATTTCACTGACTTTTCACTGCTTTACTGTCACGTGATCCAGATGTGAGTGGACGAGCGGCTGAGTGGTCTGGTCTGCGCATGCCCATGGAAGGAAGTATGCTTTTTTGGTGGTCTAGTATGGAGGGCGAGGTTTTCGAGAATGCTAGACCCGAAAACACCGTTTTCAAATTTAAACGGCTTAGTGTGGACGTAGTCTAAATACAAACAACATATTTGAGAAATTCCAATCTGGTTTTGTTGACCGTGAGAGCCTTCTAAACAGACTGCATGAGTGGTTTGGTCTCTCTGGCATAGGTTTGAATTGGTTCTACCGAATCATGATTTCTCTGTCCATTTGGGTAGCCACTCTTCATAGACATCATGTGGTGTGCCGCAAGGCTTGATCTTTGCAGAATTCTCCTTAGACTGTACATGCTCCCACTAGGTGACATCCTTTGCAAGCATGGCATCAGCTTCCACTGTTAGGTGGATGATACTCAGCTATATATTTCAGTCATGTCAGATGATCTCAGTCTATTGATACCCTTACTAGCTGTATCACAGACATTAATACATGGACGATGCATCACTCCTTCCAGTTAAACAAAGATAAAACTGAAATTTTGGTAATTGGACCTAAGACACTATGAGAGAATAGGGTTACTTATCAGGACTGTAACAAAAGCCTTTTATTATGGGAAAAACATTGCCACAGTCAGACCTTGGTGCTTGGATGTTTTGACTGAAAGTTCAACAATGAACGTGTTGAAATTAAGTTGTTGTATTGAGTATTTCTTTTATGCTTGTCCTTCAATTTCTCCCATCCATGGAAACTAAAATCTTTGGTTTTATTTTATTATTTTAATAGTAGTCACTGCTTTTATGATGAAATATATTTTTTTATAATTCCTCATTGCTCACTTGCAAATATCACTATGTCCACTGCCTTTGAAAGATGCAATAGTATCGATTCTAACTAAAAAGATGAACCGTCAGTTGTCAACATGTGAACAAATGAACCACAACACATTCTATATCACATTAACCCCTGTCTGTCCCCTAGGCCTGCGGTCGCTTTATTAACAACAATGCTGTTACCAAGATGGTTCAGTCATCCAGTAAGTCCCCTGAGCTGCTGGCCAGATACTGTGACTCCCTGCTCAAGAAGAGGTGGGCTTCTTGTTTTTCTCCACACTTGTAGACAGGCCATCTAGCATAAGATGAAGCTTTAATGATCCCTACAGTGAAAATTGATTTTTAGCAGCAACAAATAGGTTATATACAGTCATGATTGAAAGATTGAAAGAAATTTCCAATGCAATCTTTATTTAATCAAAATGTGCCTTTTCTTAACTGAAATAAAGGGTCTACATTTATCAATTTCATGTGTTTCTAGAGGAAATTGTAGTTAAATCAAGTATGTAAGTAGAATCAGGTGAGTAAATAATTGGGTATGAAGTGTAGCAAGATCTTGCTACTTCGGGGTGTCACATGAGAGAGAGTTTGCTTGCCAACGCGCCGTTTTATTTAACACATACAAAAACAGTGTCACAGAATGGACCACCATGCACATCAAGATGACTCTTTCCAGATCAGCTTTTCAGCTTGTACACCTTTCACACCGGATCAACGGACCCTGGTTATTCCCGAGTCAGGCGTTGGTGTGAATGGGTCTACACAGGTTATTAGACCCAGGTCCCGACCCTGCTCTCGACCTGGGAATAACCTGGGTCAGGTGCAGCTCGGTTGTGGTGTGAACAGAGGAGGGGGCCCGGGTTGCATAATTGACGGAAACCTCATTGGTCATGTTCAGAGTCACTTTAGTATGCAAGCCAGTTCACAACAAGGACCGTTTCAACAACAAGCAAATAGAAAGAATAACAACGGAGAATTGGAAAGATCCCGAAATCAGAGAGCTTTTGTCCATTTGTGGGGAATAAAGAAACAAATTACCGGGCTGGTAAAAGATTCAATTATCTACGGCAATATTCCAGTTACTTGTTCAGCCCCGCGCGGCAGTGATGTATACAGATATAAATATAGCGACACGGGTCTTGTGCGTTCTGTTCTGAATGGTCCAACGCGGGAATGACCCGTGTTTCATAACTCCCATAAATTCCGAGCTTTCTGTGTAAAAGGGGTATTAGTCTCTCAGCAGGTGCGCCTGCTGCCAGTCGGGTTCCCACCAGCCCGATTCTCTCCCGCATCCAGCCAAACCCCCTGGGGAAGTCATAACAAAAAGATTTGGATGCCATCAGTCTACTCTCAGACAAATGTACAAATGGTGAGCATTTAACATGATAATGGATGTCCTTCTAAAATATCACCTGGACCACCTGGACAATATTTCTGGAAGTCAGTTATCTGGATGGATGACTCCAAAATTGAACTGCCAACCACCAAAATAACGTTATCATTATGGTCAAGCATGGTGGTAGGAATGTCATGGTCTGGGGCTGCTTTTCTTCCTCTGGACCTGTCCAACTTGACATCATTAAAGGAACCATAAATCGTGATACCAGAGATGTGTACAACAGAATGTCAGGTCATCAGTTTGAGAGCTAACGCCGGGCCGAAGTTCCAACAAGACAATGAGCCTCATTCACAAAACTTTTCTTAAATTCTTTGTAAATTTTTTGTATTCGTAATACCGACGTGGGATTCATGAAACATGCGGAAAACCTTGATTTATGCGTACCCCAGGTGTATCAAATGATGAATGCCAAACATTTGTGAATTGGATGCGTGTGCCTGTTCAAGTCGATTTGGTAAACGCCCTGTTCAACACCATAAGGCGTTTTCCGACAGCAAGAACTAAAACCTTTGAGCAGGAATCTTCATAGCAGGAAGATTTTTAGTTCCCCAAGAGTTCCAGATTGCTTTCCCACTGCTCCAAAATACCAGGGAGATTATGCAAATAAGGAGTATGTGACGCAACAAATGTCTGACTGTTTGGTTTCATACTTTAGATACATGACGACCCCCACAACAACAGAAACATGGAGGAAGTTTAAGCCGCTATGGTCTTGTTCCGCCACAAAATGAAAAGTTGGTCAATGTATAGAAATTGATCTCTCATGCTGTGCCTCATTCTGTTCTCTGTCACGCCGGAGACTTATCTCGCCGGCGTCCACTCAGCTGTTGCTTGTAAACACACCGCAGGCACATCCCCTTGTCTGAGACAGACCAGTAGCACGGCACTCAATCCAACGGAGCCTCCCGTTGTGAAAACGAAAGTGAAACTTAAAATTCTACAATTTGCTCCAACACTGCTTTGGTATGAAGATGATATTAGAATCGTTTTTTGGAAACGAGACGCGCCGAAGTTGAACAAGCTGGTATTTAAGCAGGTATTTGAAAATTGCGGTTGGCGGACTTGACGATTTTTGCATAGCTTGTATTGACCAATTAGTGTTGCTTAGTACTGCAACTCCGCCCGGATGGTTCCTGGCCCCAAGAGTACTACCCTAACCCTAACCCTCGCTAACAGGAACTTATTTTGGAGCCAGGAACTGTCCCAGAGGAACCTTTTTGGTGCTAGTTCCCCCGGTTGGAAAGGTCAAAGTTCCTGGGACTAAGTACCAATAGTACTAAATCCATGGATAGTTCCTGCGGTCGGAAAAAACACGTGCAGACTTACAGGTCGTGTGCAAGAGACCTCACTGTCGGGTGAGGCAAACAAATCTGGCAAACAACATTTTCTGCATGTGACCCAAATTTGATTTTAATTTTTTGTCACCCATGCAACCCAGTTCAATAAAAGTCAACCCTTTTAATGTGGGGGATCCAAGAGAAGGCCTACAACCCACTTTAGGCTTGTAGTTTTATTGATTTTATATACCAATAAGAATGTTTTTTTTTTTAAGGTGCTGTTATTGTCTCTTTCCAGCTCTAAAAACCCAGAAGAGGCAGAACTTGAAGACACTCTCAACCAAGTGGTGAGTTGTAGATTGCCTGAGCAATTAAATGAGTTCTACACACATCCTAAATTCTATAGAGTAATAGAGGGGTAATATTGTGGTGGGAGTGGGCGGGGGTATGCAGAAATTATATACTGCTCGGTGTGTCTGGATTTCCTTCAGATTACAGACACGTGTTGTAGAAAAAGTTAATTACTTGTGGTTAACTGAGTAGAACTTTTCACATGATATGTAACAGTAAGAGGAATCTGATATTGCCTCGACTGATAGATGAGCCAATGTGGTACTAAAACAACAGTCAGGTGAAAGTTAGCTATCTAGCTTGTTGCTGAGCATCCAGTCAAGCCAATTTTGCCGTGTATACTAGCTACCCGCTGCTGGTATGTGTTATGTTTTGCTTCTTCCTGCTCCAGGGCCTAATAAATCTTCCATGATAACCTCCCATCGATTAGCGCTCACTTCTGGATAACATCCAACTTTTTTTTCTGTCCCTAAATTCTGCTGAGCTGATGGACTGATCACACCAGTCTATGTATCCTGTTCTGTCAGTGTTTCTGTGCCTAGCTTTTAGCATCTTGTCTAGTCTGTAGACTTTTTAGTCAAACTGGTTGGTTTAATAGTATGCAATCTACATACAGTATACATTTACCATGGGAAATGTGGGATATTTCCCAACTCTGTTTTAAAACGTATACATTTACTGGTAAATGTGCACATTTCCCACAGAGTAAAACTTGGTAAAACAAGGTAAATCTTGTCACAGTAGCATGACGCTCACTCACAGTCCTTGAGTGTCCAGCTGACTGCATTTCTGCGACACGTTGATTACGCATTGTGCCACTGTACACTGCTACAGTTCTGCACCTAAGGGTCTTTTGATTTATTTAATCAGATTAGGATATTGACCAAAAATTTCATTGTAGAGCCTTATTTAACAGGCTATTGACCTCAGTGAGTTATGTTACGCTACATTATTTAATATCATTTAAATCATTTAAATTTAATTGAGAGGCAAGCATTTTGGCATCAACATCTTTTTATACACGGATGGAAATTAGTTATGTAGGTTAGTGCATCCAATATTGGACTAAAATATAAAATCAGTCAGGCATCAATATATTGACCAAGCTACATCTACGTTGAATAGCTACATAGGATAGCAACGTCTTCCTACTAAAAGTAAAGAGACACATACACCAGCACGAACCAGTTTGTAGAAAAATGGCCTCAGATGCCTCCTTCCTGTTGTAGTGTTACATGAATGAATCTCCCAGCCTCACAGAGCTCAGTTTACCACAATCCAATCCAAAGAGGTATTTTGGCCACATGGTATGCCGTACCCACAACAAAATGTAGTGATAGAGAAGACTGAGACTGAGAGAGAAGATAAAAATCCAAAGTGTGATGGCAAAAAATATACAGAATAGATAATATAATTCTATTCTGTTAAAATTATTATTATTATATTATTATGGTTTTAACACGTATACATGTGATGTTTTCTGTAATGCTGACAAAGTCTGTTGACTTATTAAATTACCAAAGTGGTTGCAATGGACATATATTTATATTTTCATTCTGACTCAATGCGATTCTAGATGGTGGTGTTTAAGTACATAGAAGACAAAGACGTCTTCCAGAAGTTCTATGCTAAAATGCTCGCCAAGAGGCTAGTTCACCAGAACAGTGCCAGTGACGATGCAGAGGCTAGCATGATCTCCAAACTCAAGGTATAGTAGGTTTTTAAATATTATTGTTGGTGACATATGGATTAGTTTGGTGTCATCACTTTTTCTCAACACTTAAATTGACCAAAGTTCCAATCTACCAAAAAGGCACTGTATTCCTTTAACGTCCCCTGTGCTTTATTGTTCTTTTCCGCCCAACAGCAAGCGTGTGGCTTTGAATACACATCTAAACTGCAGCGCATGTTCCAGGACATTGGAGTCAGCAAAGACCTTAACGAACAGTTCAAGAAACACCTCATCAACTCTGAGCCCTTAGACTGTGAGTTAAAAAAAAAAACAACTAAAAACTACTGGTTAAAAAAAAATTTTCAGTCAAATTTAACACGATTGCAAGTAGTCCCAAACAGGCAAAATATGCTAAATATGTGTGAGGCTCATAAAGTGTGTGTGTGTGTGTAAATGTGTTTGTGTGTATCTGTGTGTTGTAGTGGACTTCAGTATCCAGGTCCTGAGTTCTGGTTCTTGGCCATTTCAGCAGTCCTGTACCTTCGCTCTCCCCTCTGAGGTACCAACACATACACCGATCAAAAAAGTGCTGTCAGCACTAAAAAATAATACTGTGTTCTTCTTTTGCTCCCAGCTTGGAAATTTTCTTTTCTCTTGCCCCCTGCCTCTCCATTTTCAATAGGAACAACGCTGCTACTTTATCAATTTTCAACAGAGTAACAACTACTACCAAGTTTACTACCGCTACTTTCTCTGTTCTCTATCTCGTTGTTGTTGTAACCTGTCAGCTACCTACGTACCATGAAGTACTTCATTTTTCATTATAATGGGTCGGCTCACAAAAAAGCAGTTGACATCATGTGGTCTCCTTGTTCTCAACTTAGAAAGTGCTCCTCTCTGCCTAAAAAGACGCCAGGCACAGCACCTGTCCAAAGCGACCACTTTCCATCTGCCTTGCAGCTGCTCCCCATAGACATTGACAGGGAAATAGTTCAGGTTTTTACTTTCCTGTGTGCCAAATACTCAAATCTGAACAACTTTCCCTCTTCTTTATGTCTCTCTCATTATTTCCCCTCATCTTCCTCCTTCACCCCCCTGTTCCTCATGTTTCTCAGCTGGAGCGAAGCTACCAGCGTTTTACTGCCTTCTACGCCAGCAGACACAGTGGCAGGAAGCTGACCTGGCTCTACCACCTGTCTAAAGGAGAGCTGGTCACCAACTGCTTCAAGAACAGATACACCCTGCAGGTAAGCACACACATACACTTTGTTGACGAAGCTTTAATATTGACGTGTTTCGGCTGCAATAACCTTCGTCAGGCTTACGGGATTACATACATAGTCAACAATTGATATATTAAATCACGTCCAAAATAGCTATCTCAGAGCCCATAGACCAATCAGACAGCAGTATTAAAAACTGGTACTATTATACTACTGGTACTATTATATACACCGATCAGCCACAACATTAAAACCACTGACAGGTGAAGTGAATAACATCGATTATCTTGTTACAATGGCACCTGTCAAGGGGTGGGATATATTGGGAAGCAAGTGAACAGTCAGTTCTTGAAGTTGATGTGTTGGAAGCAGGAAAAATGGGCAAGCGTAAGGATCTGAGCGACTTTGACAAGGGCCAAATTGTGATGGATAGACGACTGGGTCAGGGCATCTCCAAAATGGCAGGTCTTGTGGGGTGTTCCTGGTATGCAGTGGTTAGTACCTACCAAAAGTGGTCCAAGGAAGGACAACCGGTGAACCAGCGACAGGGTCACGGGCGCCTAAGTCCTACTCCGGCCCTGCTCGCTACCAGGACCAAAGCGTGACCCACTACCATCCACACTACGCCAGCAGTTTCGACCCCCGAAAACGGAGCTTTCTTAAAAAAAGCTAGACACGAAAACGCTGTTTTCAAATTTAAACGGCTTAGTGTAGACTGCATGTTCCGCTATGCAGAGAGTGAACGGAGAGAGAGGAAAAAAACTTCCCCTTTCCCCACTAATGCACGAAAGCCATGCCTTCCCCTGTGCTGCCCAGGAGACCCCAGGGCAGACTCAGGACAGGCTTGAGGGACTGTATCTCTTAACATGCCTGGGAGTGCCTGAGGTTTCCCCAGGAGGAGCTTGCTGGTAAAAAGGACATCTGGGCTGCTATGAGAAAATGGATGGATGGATGAATGGACGTTTTTCAAATAATGAAACTTTTAATGTCCACAGTCAGGACATTGGATACACCAGGACTGAGAGAATACACCAGGATGCACAATTCCACATGCATCAACACATAAACACACCCGATTAAAATGCATTTGTCAAACAAATAAGGATGTAGGCTTTGTATGATCAGCCTGGTTCAATTCATTGTACAGCAGTTCCAAAAGTGGCTTTGGACCTTCTGAAATGTCTGTAAAATATCTCTCCACCACAACCTACCAGGAATGTCATTGTACAAGGTCCTCTTGGTTGTATGTTCATGAGTTGTTCATGAGTTGTTTTTTGTCTTCAGATGAAAACTCATATGTGATATTTCAGACAACACTGGTGCAAGTTTGATGCAACTTGGAGGGATGATGCACATTTTCTGTATTCTGTTGTTTAAATTGCACTATTGGCCTGATGGAGCCACTATAATTAAAGGTCAAAAAGGCCATAACTACTAAACTACCAGCCAGATTTTGATGGAACTTGGAGGTATGGTGCATCTTGTTATTGATTTTTTTTTTATCACCTTGAGCTGACAATATTGGTGTATTTGTTGCTGTGTTTGCCACCCTGTTGACACACTTCTGCAGTTGATAATGCAAAGTGGGAGATATCGAAGCCTACAAAAAGTTCCCACATATCACTAGGAGGCAGATGTGAATGTTTTCTTGTCCCAGTCATGACTTGTCCCAGATATGACTTGAACGTGGCGATAGTTTCAGTTACTCCCCCTACCCTTTCGCCATACATTTTATAAGTGACTTTCTTTTGCTGAACTCTACATTGGATATACTAGAGGCATCTCCAGGCATCTCACACTACGGATTTCATCAGCAGTTGGAAAGGGGTAGCATTTCCTCCTTCAAAAAAGATGAGAGAAGCATACAAGAAGCATACAAACCTAGGCAGGGAGTACACTATGTGTTACTCCAAGCAGGGCTGATTTGTGAGTTTGTGGCAGGTATTAAGAGCAGACATCTATGTGAGATATATTTGGCTAATTTGTCTGCTTTTACTTTTGTTTCTGCAGGCGTCTACGTTCCAGATGGCCATCCTATTACAGTACAACACTGAGGATGTCTACACAGTCCAACAGCTCACAGACAGCACGCACATCAAAACTGTGAGTACACACACACGCACGTGTGCACAAACAGCAGTGGCAGCTCATAGATTGACTGCATGTTAACTGTGAACTGTTTGGATGTACATGTTGACCACAGTTCTTATGCTTTCAGGACATCTTGGTTCAAGTCCTCCAGATCCTGTTGAAGTCTAAACTCCTGGTAGGTCCATACATCCACCACTGTTTGCTGATAATAGGTGTCATTTTTCATAATAGCCTGATATGGCACAGATTACAGCCAGTTGTGCATACAAAGATATGAACAAACACACTTGGATCTGTCATGTAAAAAAACAGGAGGGAAGCGCTGCTGGGCCTGAATACTATATATACTATATGAAGGCAGGACAGGTGCTTATTGGAGGCGGGTATATATTAACAATAGATACTTTTGGAGATTTCTTGCTGGTAAAATATCAGTATCCAAAAGTGTAAAAACTTCAACTGAAAGGGAAAGAAACAAGGCACTCGATTTACAAAGTCTTTATTAAAGTGGCTACATCGTTAAAAATATGACCAACATGTATCACTGTTGGCCTTCATTAGGGTCAGTGTAAAAATGAACATCAGCACCATATACAGTCATGATTGAAAGTTTGTGAACCTCTTGTGCAATTACAGAAATTGTGAGTTTCCTCCTCATAGAAGAGTATCCTCATCTAATCAAAAGTAGCCTTTTATTAACTGAAATAAAGGATGTATATTTACGTGAGTCATATTCTTTCACAAGAAATGAAAGTTTTAGGTATGAGAATTATTCCATGCCGTGGATTGTCAAAATTACTATGTGATCATTTGAACTTCATGAATTTGTTTTCAAATGTACTATGTCTCAGGGTAGGAACAATCTAGTTTGTGATATTGTTTGACTAAATATAGTAAATTGGACATTTCTTCAATTAACAATTCACATTCACAATTCTGGACACTGAGACAGTGCGCTTACTCACGTTTTCAAATGATGCAAACGTGAGTAAGCGCAGGCATTCCAACACCTGTCCAGTTGTGATGCATTAACTGATGCATTCTAGCTACTGAAATACTTTCAACTTTTTGTTGTGTTATCAGCACAGTCATGATTAAATGTGTTTTTTATTCGGGTTGTTCATTCTAAACATTGTTTCCTTTTGTGTATGTGGAGGTGTTGGAGGATGAGAACGCCAACGTGGACGAGTTGGACTTCAAACCAGACACTCTAATCAAACTCTTCCTGGGTTATAAGAAGTGAGTTCTTTACCTTACCCAGGGTTGGCATTTTTCTTTTTTTTCTGTATTTACACACAAGTGCCATGTCCCCCCACTATGGCATGCTTTTTGTGTTTTTTGATCCATTTCCTTGATTTCTATACCTGTACCTATACATGCTGTATAGTTGGACCTTACAATTTTTCTTTTGGTCATGGAAGCAAAGGTCCCTGGTAATATACAGTACGTGCCGTATAGTTTGTTGTATCATACAGTATAAAAATAAGTGTGCTATCACTTTTTATGCACCCACAGACTTCACCAGCACTTACGAACACATAGAGCCCAGCTCTTTCAGAAGCACTCCATCCTGAGCTAGATAACTAGAAAAGTATGTTTCCTGGAGGAAATGTGTGGGCTATCTGAAGGCAGGTCAAAGTTTGCTTGCTTCAGCTTAAAATGAGTTTGATCAGCCTGAGATTAGGGCAGCCTGAAGAGTTGGCAATTTAAATGGTGTCTGTAGTGTAAAAAATTGGTTCTAAATACAATGGAAGCCTATGGCCATGGGAATACACAAAGGTCTAGATCAGTGGTTCTCAGTCCTGGTCCTTGGGGCCCAGAGCCGTGCTGGTTGTCATTCCAATCATCTAATCAGGGACCGAGTTACGCCTAGGATGGGTTAGGACGGGTTTGAATGCCGTTAACTACCGATAGGAAACCAGCAGTACCCTGTGCCCCGAGGACCAGGATTGAGAACCGCGGTCTTACATGTGTATAGACATTGGATTTTGTAAATGATGAAAAAGAAATTACAAATCTCTCTGTAAATTATCAACTCTTTAGTTATTCATCAGGATGAAAAAGGGAATTGCACTCTGACTTTATTCACTGAATAAAGTGTTCTAAATGATACGCAAACCTCCGCATTTCTCTCCGGAGTTTCTGGAAAGTCGTGGGATTGAGAAAAGTCTATTCCAGACAGGGAAAGTCAGGAAATTTAAGAAATTCTTGGGGCAAGGCATGGAAAGTCAGGGAATTTTGTGGGTCTCATTTTAAAAAATTGAAAGTTTATTCACCACCAACAAACCAATATTTTTGTACGCGCTGATTGAATGCCGATTGCTTTGGCAGTTGTTATGGTTGCACAAGTCATTTAGGCGCCCATTTCACCTCATTGTCAGCTCCCACTCTCGCTATCCACTCAGCAACTCAACTGGCTGTCAAATCGATAACGCTTGAAAATGAATTCCATGCTTAAAAACAGAAGCAAAGTCTGCAAACATGCCAGGGAAATTGCAAATTCAGTAAAATAGTCTAGTTTTAGTAAGATTTGTTTTGCTTTCCTGTTGTCAACATATGGTATGATGTTTCATCATGACAGATTTTGTTTAGTGTGAGATTTTGTTTTGACAGCCGCCAAACTTGGCCTGTCAGAAATGGTGACCCCCTATAGTTTTGCCTTCCTGTTGTCTGCAATCACAAGTGCTTCCCTGACTTTCCCTGTCTGAAATAGAGTTTTCTAAATCCCATGACATTCCAGAAATTCCATGACCCGTGGGAACCCTGTATATAAAATATTGGCTCACACTAAACAAAATCTGTCATGGTGAAACATCACACCATATGTTTGTACATAGCAAAGCACTTGAACATGCCAGGGAAATGTACATTTCAGGAGCTTTGGTTACAAGACGATATTTACAAGGACTGGGTGTCACGAGTAGACTACAGACACACTAAATGTAAAGTTTGTGCTAAAACTATAAATCTTATCAAATATGGGAGAGAGAGCCCTTCACAGCCACAGTCTAGTATGTTTCAAAGAGTGTGAAACACACTAGACTGCATGAAGTCTAGAACCTCATCTGCCGAGACCCAAGTGCCCATCACATCATTGCTGCCCAGTGCAGTCGGGCTCTGTTTAACACCAGCGAAGACCCTGGAGTCAGAAGTCTTTTCTGTCTACCTTAAGCAGGGGTCTTGGACTCTGACATCTGCAGACTGATCCTTGTGGGCCGTAGTGCAGGAATTTGTTCCAGAATTCACACACCATCTGAAATAACTCACCTAAGGTAACTTGTTAGTGATATCAGGTGGTGTGGGTGGAAGGTTGGACTGCAGGACTGACTCTCGAGGACCAGAGTCCAAGATTTGAAATGATGTTTTGCATGTCATGTTACGTTTATAGGTCATGGAAATTCATTTTGGAAAAGCCATGGAAAACTCAGATGAAAGTACTTTTTTCATATGTGGTGCCTTGTCTTGTCTTGTGTGCAGTTGCCAACAGTAGGAGACTGATTGTACTGGGCAGCTCCCAGAAGGAGTGATGTATGATGTAAATAAAGGTAGTTTGTGTTGCCCCCCCCCACTCCAGTAAGAAACTGCGGGTGAACATCAATGTACCGATGAAGACTGAGCAAAAACAGGAGCAGGAAACCACTCACAAGAACATTGAGGAGGACAGGAAGCTGCTAATCCAGGTACTGTCTGACCATCTGTGGATATTGGAATCTGTTAACTCAATATGATAACCAAATAAATCAAAAGTTTTTCAAAATGTAAAAAAATCAAATAGACATGTTGAATGAATTTAACTGGTAGAAAATAGATTCCATGCATTGTTTAGTCTGGGCTACTGTTCTTTTATTTGGGCATTTTGCCTTCATTTGACAGTCAGTAGAGAGAGAGGCAGGAAGGATCAGGTGAGAGAGGAGGGATGACATGGGTCCTGGGCTGGATTTGAACCCAGGACGTCACGGTTCTGTGTTATGCGCCTTGGACCACTGAGCCACCAGGATGCCCCCTGTGCTACCTTACCATTCAGTTCTTTGTTGCCCCTCGTCAGGCTGCCATTGTGAGGATCATGAAGATGCGTAAGGTGTTGAAACACCAACAGTTGCTGGCAGAAGTCCTCAACCAGTTGTCCTCTCGGTTCAAACCCAGAGTCCCTGTTATTAAGGTAGGCACACCCTGGCACTCTCATGCACACACACACTTAATAGTCCAGGCCAAATCATTCTGATTTGCGTTTAAGCACCAAAGTTGGGATCATTGTATATTGTTTGATGTGCTGAATATTTTCAGCCGTTGTTGTAGTTGCACGATAACTTTTGCGCACACAGAAAAATTATTTACAGAATCAATTCTGCTTGCGGCTTGCTTTTTACACAAATGTACTCATATGCCAGATTATTTTAGACTGAAAAATTAAAAACGGTAACATTATTGTGAAAATCTTCAGGGCATCAAACTCCACATGTAAGCCAATTGTGGTGCTTTTAACCAAAACTGAACCAAGAAGCATTTCTGTAATGTCTATAAATTTCCTTGAATTTATTGTTGTCCAGTAAGTAAAAACTATCCCTCAACCATCTTTGGTTTCCAAAGTGTGGTTGCTTTGTGCCATTTTGTATTTGTGTCATCTTGTGTCAGTAATAGTTTATCTCAGTAGATCTGGTTGTGAACAGTTAGCTTGTCTTGGTAATTAGTTTGTCTGCTTACTTTTCAGAAATGTATTGACATCCTGATTGAGAAGGAGTACCTGGAACGAGTAGATGGAGAGAAAGACACTTACAGCTACCTGGCTTAGTCCAGCCTCCTCCTCCTCCTCTTCATCCCTCCATCACACCACCCCTCTCTTTTTATTCTTTTCTTTTTTTTTTTTTTACTTAATTTCTTTTTCCAAAAGTCATCTCCCGAAGAAGGTTGTCAAACATGATTCCATCATACCTTCATCAATGATGTCGGCAATTCAAGCACGGATGGATGCATTAAAAAAAATCAATATAAAAATACACACTGAGATGGCAGAAGGGGCTCTTCTGCCATGGGATGTGAACCCAGGCATCGTTTTAAAACTCAGCAATGGGATCGGCTGCTCTGTGACAGTCAGTTAAATCCCATCAGGACTGTTCATGATCGCCTCCAGATCTCAGTATGTTTTAAAATCTGTAAATAATACAGACCAAGGTCTCTCTGAGATGCTACCCCTCTATCTTTATGTAAAACAGAATAATCCCCCAGACAAAA
>OOFE01049473.1:15444-27699 GCA_900323365.1 Monocentris japonica
GGTTGCATGCTACCACCTACCTGCATTTTGACGCAAGACATCGATCGTGTGCTCGCTCGAGTTCTGCAATGACTTGCATTCAGTTTAACTCAGTCGGGGGCACAAAATAGCACAAGTGGAAGTGACTCGTAAATGAAAAGGAGCAGCCCTGTAAAGAAACTACACTCTACTTGTTTGCCAGTCAGCGGGTCGGTCAGTCTGAAACAGCACATCCAGAGAGAAGCAAAGAGGAAGCAGCCTGGAAGACTTCAAAAGCCGCATTTGTAGTTCATTCAATTACTTTTCTGGGATTGGTTGAACTTTTCTTCTACACTGGAACCCCAGAAATGTAAAGTGTAAACCCCTCCAGAGAAGATCCAGGTCTGCTAAGCCCTGTTGTAACTGCTAATGTAATAACGTCCCATTAATGGAATAGTTTGCGGCTCATAGTGTAATAATGTAATAAATTTTGCATTCATTTAGTACAAGCTTCCCTGCCTTTAATGTAATATTTTTTTCCTGTTAATGTAGTAATTATTACATTCTTGGGTTTTATTACAGCAACAAGCAGGTTGACATTTTTCAAAAACACAATCACTGAACTCATAATGCAATCATCACAGTGAGCCATCACAGTCATCCTTTTTTAAACTTAGAATCTTAGTTAATAACCTGATATGTGAATGGATGATAGTGAACACTGAAGATTTCAGTGTAATGAAACCCACTAATGTAATTATCGTGATGACAGGAAAAAAAGTAACTTCATTAATGGCAGGTAACCTTTATTACGCTAATGGGAAATTTCGAACCTAAACACTATTAGCTGCAAATGTTTATGTTCATCGTAAGTTATTGCATTTAAAGTTGTAATGGGGCTTTAAAGAGCCAAGGTTGAGGTGGTAGGAGACAGCATCATCACAACTGCATACATATGGGAGTATAACATATGGATGGGAGTGTATTTAAGGTATAAGTTGGCTATAGCAGCAAACACATTTTCCATACCTGCAATTTAGATTGGCCGTGATGAGTCACTCCTCTACCGTGTCTTCCTCCTGCTGTAAAAGAAGGAAGGATGTGTATTCTGCTTTGTTACCTGCTAGCAGACATACATTTGTATAGTGTGGTTCACTTTTTTTTAATGTGTGGTAAATAAAAAGTAAAGGTTTCTGTAAAGGTTTCTGTACTCTGCTCTTCTCTTGGTCTTAACTTCCTGAACGTCAGTGGCGCAATTGGTGGAATTTGAGGTTTTATATGACCATTAGCCTACTGAGCATCACAAGAAATGTGGTTCAGGAAAAGTTTTAATCCAGTTTGTGTTGCAAGAGGAATAAAATGGGGGCACAAATTATTTTAGAGACATAAGTTTTGAGAGCTACCAGCTATGTAATGTTCTTGAACCTAACAAATGGCAGGTAACAGTTTAAAAACTCCGACCTTCAATCCCCAGAAATCCTGCGCAGTGACATCAGTAAACAGAGGTAGCTTGCTGCTGTCTAGGAGCCATTTTTGGATTTCACTCTTCAGTTTGGATTTGGATTTGTGGAAAGGATTTTCCACCTGTGACCATATTGACACCAGAATTTATTTGGGGTAAATGGGCTGAATCTGCAGCATCTCAATTAGTGGAGATTGGGATACTTTTGTCTGTTGCAGCCCCACTTCCTGATGCAGGCTGTTCAAAATTGTCTATTAAGATTGCATTAAGTTTACTGATATTTGACTTGCTTTAATCAGAATGTTCTGGGCTGGTACAGCATATCTGGGTGTCCTTATAAAGTATTAAAATGTCTCAAATCCAGTTATCATAGGTCTTTCAGTTACAGTTGGACTACATGTCTTTCCTGTTATCATTTTTCTTACACTGGCCATTATTCACAATCATAAAAGACAGGGTCTTTTTAGAGAGAAAGAATATAACAAGTTTTATAGTACTCACTATGATATATGGTTTATGTCAGCCTTAAAAGATGGGTAAACTATTCCTGCAAATAAAAAACTGGGTTTACCTCCACTAAATCCCTGTTCATCAGATTACATTATTGATCAGTTCATACCTGGTAACTGTAATTTATCTTTTCCCATATCCCTCCTAGATACATGTAAGGAGCCCCCTAAAAACATGCATTTCTTCAGCGGTCAAAACGCAGGGTTGCCATCTGTACAGCACCCCCTGGAGCACTTTTTGATGCAGTGCCTTGCTCAAAGGCACTTCTGGCACTGGGTGTGTCTACCTTACCAGTAGGTAAGGTGGTTCTCAGCCATGTGCAAGAGTCAAACAAACACTACAGCACCTGGTTTCACTGATTTGTTCCTCTGTGGTGGAAGGTGTGTCAATCAGTCGAAAGAGCTGTTGTAGCTAGTGTCTGGTTAGAATGAAAACCTGATTTGTGCCTGAGACTAACATCAGTGGGTCTAAAGTAGCCTATACTATGCATGCTACTCAAAGTAGGCAGCAGAAAGTCTACAGATTTAATATATCATGGATGTAGTCAATGAAGTCTCATTCATGTCCAAGGGCAGTGGGCGGAGCTTCAAGTCCATTAGAGGGCACTGTTCAGCTGTGCTCGTCACCTGGCCAGCAGACCGGTAGAACCAGCTCTAGCTACCGCCGCTTCCATGGAATCTGAACAAGCTGCAGCCGGAGTCCAAGTGAAGGACGAACTCTCTGAGAAATGCCAGAAATTATTTCTGGAGTTCCTAGAAGAGTAAGTATGTCAATTAATATTTCGTTTGAAGACTCTGAAAGAATGAACAAACGACGGCGATGAATCCAGGGGTTCGTGACCATTTCTTTGTTAACTGAATGAGACGGCAGTGGCGGCCGACGCTGGCTCGGTCTGATGCGGTGTGATGTGAAGCTGTTCTCGACCATGGTGGCTCTCCTGGAACGCAGACCTCCGCGGGGTCTCTATGCCACCTGGCATGTTTTCAGGTCCAGGAGATGTGGGTCGTATCCTTACACACCTGGCAGAACATGACTAAAACACTTTACGAATCGTCAGTGTCTGTTTTCTAAATTCGACATATAGATAAACCGCCAAGCCTTGCATTATTTCAATAATACCTGATCAATTATCGCTTATTTTCCCTTTTGCTTTTTGCGAAGGGGGTCCAGCATGTTTTTGGTTTGTTAGGGTATTTTAAAAGCATTGTGTGGGATGTTTTCATATTTTCCCGGTCCGGTCAGACTGTAGTCAGTGTCATTCATACTTTCATGTTTCATCCCTATGCACCTGGATGTGCAGGTTTTCACATTACTAATTTGTTCAAATAAAAAAATAAAATGTTTCCTTTTGAACTTTGGTCAGCATGCTTTATGTTGTTGCTCTCTTTGATGGAGCCAAGGTTTTTAGGCCATAACACACACTGCTTTCAATAAGCAGCCAATGAGTTGTTAAACATTTTATACACAGCAACCAAACCTTTTGGATACTTTACCCGGCAGGTTTCAGAGCCCGACAGGTGAGTTGCTGTATCTGCCTGATGCTGAGGAGCTGATCCGGCCTGAGAGAAACACCCTGACTGTCAGCTTCAACAACATAGAGCATTTCAACCAGCAACTGGCCACCACCATCCAGGAGGAGTACTACAGGTAATGGAATTGTTAGTTTATTAGTTATGTCAGCGTTTGGGTAGTTGAAGTTGACTGAATCATGGTAGTACAGGAGTCCAGCTTAAAAGCAATGGTTCACCGCAAAATGAAAAATTCAGTCGTCATCTACTCAGACCCATGTCAGTGGGTCTTGAGTTTGCGTTTTTACAGTTCCAGAAAAAGTATAAAATGTGTATCAAATTTGTCCAAACAGCTTCTGCAGCAGTTTTTTTAGCCAACTTGTGGGTCCAAGAGTCCAATATTGACCTCATTATCTCCTTTATTTTGTTTGGTGGGCCTATGAACTTGAACTGTGTAAGTTTTGATTCATCACTTCCTAGGAGAAGATTTTCCACCAGGGACCATACAACACCAGAATTGAATTTGGTATTTAGGCTGAATCTATGTCTCCTCAATTAGTGGGAATTGGACACTTCTCTATTGCAGCCACACTTTGTGTTATAGACTGATACTACGCCTGGATTTTTACATTGAAATCTTGCCTATATGACTGTCTCTTGGAAAAATATTCTGTGAATTTGTGCTTTTTTGACTAAAAGGGCTGTCTTGCCCCAGCCGATGGGAACGAAGTAAAAGGCACCTAGGTTACTCTATAAGCTAGTCTAAATGTTTTTACAAACACTAAGAATCCTAAATACTTGATCAAAAGTTGTTACAGTAATGCCTTAGTCCTTAGACTGCATAGCAAGAGTTTGTGAAATAATGCAGCAGAAACTTTCTCAATATCTTATTCTGAAAATATGCACCATTTTAATATAGTTCAATCTTAGCACAAAGTTGAGACTTCACATATCTTTTCTTTTCAAAGTCATCGCAACTGAATACAATATTCTTGTCATCATTGGGTATACTGCCATTTTACAGGTCGTACAGGTGAACATGAGTTGTCAGCTTTGAAAACCGATCCCTCACTTTAAATCGCTGACACAATTCAAATGAAACTGTCACCTTTTGAATAAGACATTGGGCCTTATTCATGATGCATTCATACAATGAGATTTGATTTCAAAGCGTACCTAGGAGCATTTCCACAAACTATTTCAGCATTCATTTTTTTTTTTTTTTTAAGATTTTGTCATACCAAAGAACACATTCATGTCTTTGGAAGCATGTATGAGGGCAGATTCATTGAAGAGGTTTCTACTTGGTGACTTTGCATTAAGAATAAAACTTTCTAAGTCATTCAAGACTTCAAATTAACACCAAAATATGTGCGACTGCATGTGTAAGCCTAAATAGACTACTGATAACCATATTAACAAAGCTATGTAAACACATTCATCGCCATAAATGGGCAATTCTATGCAATTGGGAACATGTTGAGTTGATTGAGCAAACTGATTAATGAAAACACACAGACTAGCGTTCAGCCAAACCAGACAATGGCGCATTTGCTGTTATTGGAGCAGCCTTGAGGAGGCAGTGCGTCTTCAGGAACCATACGGATATCAGAGCGATGGATGGCTCATGATCAACTTCAGACTGCCTAGGGCAATTCTCCTGGATCTCTGCTACACCGTGGTGCCCCAACTGAGCAGCAGAACAAAAAGGTCCTAGTCTATCCCTGCCCATGTCCAGGTGCTGTCTGCTCTCACCTTCCTGGCCACTGAGATGTTCCAGAGTGGTCCAAATTCACATTCTGCAGAAGAACAGACCACATTTATCAGTTAACCTGAGAGCACACACCAAATCGAGGGGTCACGCGTGTTTCATTTCACTGCATGCATGTATTATAAAATTGTAATTAATTGGGGAAAACTATACTATTCAGTTTATACAAACCATTTCATCACGTAATGGACTGATTAGAGAAAATCTAGTCAAATAATCAGCAATACCAGCTCAAAGATTCCCTCCCTTGTAAAATTCTACAATACAATTCTGGCCAAGATTATTGGCACAATATCTTCTGATATAATTGAATCAAATTTCGGTCTTCACGTGTTCATCTGTTTTAACAGCACATGATCAAACGACAAGAAAAAAAAATTGTGGCTACGGCCATGATTATTGTCACCCACTTCTAATACTTTGACTGCTTCCAGACTGTTTTTTTTGTAACCATCAATAAGCTTTGTGCACCTTTCTGCTGGCAGTTTCTCCCACTCTTCAATTGCTACCTGCTCAAGTTCTTCAATGTTTGAAGGATTCCAACTGCACATTTCAGGTCTCGCCATAGGTTCTCAGTGGGATTGAGTTCAGGACTCAGCGCAGGCCACTCCAGAACAGTCTAATTTCTCTTGAACCACTCCTGGTTGCTTTTGGAAGTGTGTTTTGGGTCATTGTCCTGACCTTCAATGACACCCAGTTTTTTGACACTGGGTAGCACATTTCACTCCAAAATGCCTTGGTAACCTCCTGATTTCATGACGTTCAGTACCTGAGGCAACAAAGCAGCCCCACAGCATTAGGGAACCTTTACCATATTTGACTGTAGATAGGGTGTTCTTTTCTTTCTATTTTTTTGGAGGGCCAAAATAAAATTACTAAATTCAAGCTCAAAGCTTTTATCTTTGTTTAATGTTTGATACTATTGTAGAAATGTTGTAATTGTTGAATAAAATAAGTAATATAATGGAGGTTGTGCTATATTGTCCTTATTGGCACTGTCTACAACTGCAGCACACCAGTGCCAATAACTGCTATATAGCACAACCTCCTATTATAACTCACCCGGTTTGACTCTACTATAAAAATGATTGAAGAGCTTTTTGAATCTTCTTACTCTTTCATTTAAAAAGTTGACACAACCCATCGATTTGACAGGATGTGCTGCCGCCTGTGTCCAGACTGGGTTTCTAACCTGTCTGTATGACTGCCTGTCCTTCTATAGAGTCTATCCATTCTTATGTTGGGCAGTGCGCCACTTTGCCAGAGACCACGGCACCATCCCTCCATCCAAAGAGTTCTATGTGGCCTTTTCTGACTTCCCCTCAAGACAAAAGTAAGTTTTCAAATCACAGCACAGCAAAAGTAAATACTATATTGATATATTGAATATTATATTGATGAATTGAAACCAATGTTTATAAAAAATTGATGAAAATAAAACTTATAAAAGGCCAATATCAGCCTGATGTATTGGCAAACTATACAACCCTAATTAACACCAGTATACCTCCTCCCCAGGATCCGGGAGCTGTCCGGAGCTCGTATCGGCTCTCTCCTTCGGATTTCTGGCCAGGTGGTTAGAACTCACCCGGTCCATCCTGAGCTGGTCAGCGGTACCTTCCTGTGTCTGGACTGCCAGTCACTCATCAAGGATGTGGAGCAGCAGTTCAAATACACCCAGCCCTCCATCTGCAAAAACCCAGTGTGCGCCAACCGCAAGAGGTTCATGCTGGACCCCAACAAGTCCCGCTTTGTCGACTTTCAGAAGGTAGATCTGCGTACCTGCGTTAACCTTTTGGCCTAAAAAGCAACGTGTAGTTCAACACTGAACTAAACCTAAGGTTTGGGGATGTCACTTACTGTGCAGCTCAGTTTCTAGAACATGGCATTTGCATTGCCAGGTTTACGAGTTGGTTTCACCCATGCTAAAAATGTATGCTCTGACAGTATTGTAAGGCACATGAAATATAAGCATCCTCTTAATCAGATTTCTTTCAGCTTTTTCAAACGGCGCATGTCTATCACCTGACGCAAGTGGTAGACCAATCATTAAAACTCATCCATGTAAACTGGGTTATTACAGAAATTGTGTTACTTCAATGTAAACGTTGTAATCAAATATTGCCTGAAGTAGATTACTCCCACTTAGTGTCAGCTTTTGATGTGTAGTGTGTGCATATATGCATACAGGTCCATTTCCCCCTAAGCTTGTAATTTGTCATAACTAGGGGTATACTGTTATCCTTGACCCTACTGCCACTAAGCACCCATTGACATTTCAATAAATGACACAAATGACCCCCAAAATGAATGTTCATGCCTTCTCCTAGGTACGAATCCAGGAGACTCAGGCAGAGTTGCCTCGCGGATCGATCCCGCGGAGCATCGAGGTGATTCTGAGAGCAGAAGCTGTGGAGATGGCCCAGGCTGGAGACCGCTGTGATTTTACCGGAACACTCATAGTTGTACCTGATGTGGCAGCATTGGCTACGACAGGTATGTGGTCAGGGTTCCTCCAGTTCTATTTATCCTTACAGATAATTAAAGAGCAAAAGGTTTCCAAAAGGTTAGATGCGTAATTTTCCTTTTTCCCCCCCAAGTACTCAACGTCATTTACCAACACACGGGATCTGATGTAACTATACCCCAATGACATGCCATGTAGCACTATTGGCTAGAGTAGGTAGTTGGCGAATGGTGCCCTGTGACAACTGACTTTGTAGATTTGACTCTGTGTGGCCTGATGTTTTCTATGGTGTTCATTTGGTGTTTTTTGTATCATTCGTATAATACCTGAATTGGGCTTCTACGAGTGTTTGCCCTGGATTATGGCACAAGGGATAGTAGCATCTTGTCCTGTGTATTGATGAATCCCATGTACTACTTAGGCTACGTCCACACTAAGCCGTTTAAATTTGAAAACGCATACTTATCCCGTCCACACTGCAGTGGCATTTTTACCCCGCCAAAATGGAGCTTTTCCAAAACGCTCTCCCAAGTGGATAAATTTGAAAACGCCGGCCCCCGTTGTAGTGTGGACGGCAAAAACGGAGACTTTATTACTGATGTTTCACTGCTTGACTGGTCACTTGATCCAGCCGTGCAGCCGAGTGGTCTGCGCATGCCCATGGAAGGAGGTATCTGTTTTTGGTGGTCTAGTGTGGACGGCGAGCTTTTCGAAAACCCGAAAACGCCGTTTTCAAATTTAAACGGCTTAGTGTGGACGTATTCTTAGGGAAAGCACCCATATAGAAACGCATCTTTGATATCAGCCTTGACAGCATGTTTGTCATTAGGATTATCTCTCCTTCCATCATAGAAATTTGGTTAAATTAGACCCACAACACCTCCAGGAGGTTCTGACGTTCAAGCCTATTCCTGGCTTGTTTGCCTTAACGAACAATGCTACTTGTTAAAATCCGATTCTAGTCCCTGTAGCTAAGCATGATGGACTAGTCTGTGCTTTTTGCTGTAATTCACTTTCTCTGGTGCTCATACCAGTTAAGAACACATGACAAAATAGCTGAATATGAACATCAGTCCTGACTCCGGTTTGCCCTTGCTTTATTTTGTTATGCTAGGCTTTCCAAGCATGAGGAACTGCTGGATGTGAGATTTCAACATCTGTCTCCTTCTACCCATAAACACTTGCATTCTGGGGTCGTTTCCTGTAGTTTGTTTGGATTACATTCTCACTCTTGACAAACCACACCGTAGTTCTCTTGGCATCTCAGAGCTATTTGGTGCCACCTGAGTTTGAATGGCATTGTCCTCACCTGGCCAAACGAAGTGAACTAAAGGAATAAACCCTCCAGTGTGTAAATGTACTCTAAACCATTAATCACATTCTGCCTAAACCCCTGAATCTGGTCATTGTAAGATTTGCATCATACCATGTTCCTAAACGTTTGAGAGGCATTTCAAATATTCTTGGAATTGCCTCTGTCAATATAGAATAGAAGAGTTTCCCCTTGACAGAGATGCTTCTTTTTTAATTTGATCTTACCCCCATTTTAAGTGATTGTTCAGCTTGGCAAGCAGCATTTTTGTACAGGGTGCTGTTGTCATAGTTGTCATATCGCCCATATATGCTTTGATGGCGAATCCCTCCCGGCCACCTTTCCCCACCCACAACCCTAACGAATACCTCCATTTCCATAGTGAATGCTACAGGGGCAATTGTGCACCCTGCCATGATACCAGTTTCCAGGCACTGCTGTGCTCTACTTTTGTCAAAGCATATTTGTATATCTTGGAAAGAGACTTTAACCAGGTTTCTGATGACATTTGGTTCGCTCAAGAAATCTAATTGCTATGTTATTAGCAATTTATTATATTGCTATTTCCTGGCAAAGAGACACTTGTCTTGGTGCTGTTGTTTGACACTTGTAGATTGGATATTTGTCATGTTGATGATGCAGGAATATAAGGTTGTCCCACTGTTGCTCTTGATGTAATTGGCTGTAGATCATTTTCTGCTTGTCCTTCAGCGACTCGTTCAGAAACCAGCAGCAGAGTGACCGGGAAGGAGGGCTTTGAGGCTGATGGGCTCCAGGGACTGAAAGCTCTCGGTGTCAGGGAGTTGTCCTATAGACTGGCCTTCTTAGCCTGCCATGTTGCTCCTACCAACCCACGGGTTAGTATATACACATACACACATCCCTTTTAATGTGTAATAGTTTCCTGTTGAGAGAAATTGGGGACTGGACGGCTACTGTGGTTTATGTCATTTATTAAAGGTAAGCGCTCAAGATCTTGAGTGAGAGCATACAATAAAACACCCTGGTTGTGATGTGAATTAAGGTTCTGACACTGTGAAACATATTCTACACAAAGAGACCACACTCCCATAGGTAAAGACGACTCACAAGCCACAGGCAAGCGAGAAACACCGGAGCTCTGGAAAGAATATTCATCAAATTATTGGACATGGACGTTTATTGTCATTTTCTCCAATGTTGGAACGTTTGAAGGACTCCAAACTCATAATAGTTAGTTCCATTTGACCCCTGCCGTCATTTTGAGACCAAATTTTACCTTGATTCATTTTGTCTTCAGACTGCTAGGATAAACAAAATGTAAGTAAGTTTGCCTGTTTAGTTAGCACTCCTGTTACAAAAGAGGGGATCGTTTAGATAGTAAGATGGGTAGCAAAAAGTGCTTTACATGCTTAGTATCATGAGATTTCATGCTTCCAGATGGTGTATGGTCAGTTTGATTTAAAATTTCACTGTCCAAACACTCTACAAAATGTGATGAAGGTATTGTCCCAGAGTTTTTTTTTTTTTTTTTTTTAAACTGTAGCACAAGGAATGATCTTACTGAAATTTAAAAGAAATGGAAAAGATTACATTGCAATTTGAAAATGCAAAGTGAGTTACATAACTTGTAACTCTCAAAACTTGTGAACATGATGAATTGAAATGATAAAATAGAAAACTGAAATCCCCAAAGTTAAATTACCATTTTCTACCTTGCTGCCTCGCTTACATTTGACTTTTTCCAATTGTCATTTTCAAGCTGTGTGTAGATGGAAAAAGGCATCGCTCTTCCATCAATCAAAACAAGCAGGAAGGGTCTCAGATGGAGGAGGGGTAGCGGCACCTTACAATAGGGAGGTCAAAATTCTGCTGTCTAGGGAGAAACTATTTAAAAATCAACAGTACAGCCAGTCTTTCTTCTAACTGTATATTCAACTTTTATTTAGTGGTCTACAATCTAGAAAAATTCAAAAACGTATTTAACAAATTCACTCCCACGGCTTCTTATCATCCCAACTGGAAGAGAACTCGCAAGCCAAACATTGGCAATCTGATGAACTGGTCCTCCTAACTCATTCCTTATTGAGCTCAATGAGGTTATCGTTTGTGAAAACTATTTTATTATCAACAGGAATAAGCTCTTGTTTAATCCTTAAATGACTGTCACTCCTGAACGATTTAATCTACTCTAATACAACCAAAATGGCTTGCTACATGCATTATGATAAAATCATTTCTGCCACCACCAACATCAGTCAATGTGATTTTACTTTATTATGTTTTTCTGACTTGCGGCAGCACAGGTGTTGGATCGCAGCCTTAGTAAGCCTGGGCTACAATGTGTGAGTAATGTATGCCAGCACATTGTCTTATCTATCGCAAAGGATTAATTTACTATATGTAGACTACCATTGGTACCTGTATAGCCAAATAATAATTTATTAATTTATCACCACAATCACTTTTAATAAAGCAGGGAATTGTTGCCAGTGGTGTTGGAAAAAGTACACAGCTGCACAAGGTATGCCTATGGATTTTTTTTTTTTTTTTTCACTCCAGCTGTTTATTGAATGTGAGTGATCTGTTGTTATTATGAAGGAATAGGTCTCAAACTAGGTGCACTGGCACGGATGTCAATTGGATATAGTAGTATCCAAGTATTAGCATCACAGAGAGAAAAGATTAAGCAAAAATTAACGGAAAACTATTTGGAGGCCCTCTAAGCTGATAGTTTGAACTACGTTTAATAATATCTTGTCTCTGTCGGGCATTGCGCCACTTGTCCCCAGAACTTAGAAGGGTTTGGAAGTTTTGATGGCAAATATTGAATACAGGGAATTTGACATGGCTTAGGGTTTGGTGACTTGAAGCCAGTGCGCACAGCGTGCAGGAACTAGTTCAAATTTAGGCTATTAAGCCTAGGCTATCCAAATGGCAAATGCAAAGACATGTTGGCCTGATCATCAAAGAACAAAACCCTGGGAGAAGTCAATGGGTGAAGAAACACAGATAATGTAGTGTGATCTTCCATGAAAAGAATGTTTTCTTTGCCAGCCACAATTCTTAGAAAACTCACCCACCAAGTCAATGACTTGACAGCCCAAATAGTTTTTTAGAACAGTAACAAGCTAAACTGGTCACTTATAAGGACTATTTTCCAGACACTGATAGTCACTTATCTCCATTTTGACACAACATAGGTGATGCACATTTCACTAGTTCACACACACTTTAATTTTTCATCTAATTTGCAGGAGTATTACTGGACTGGGATAACATTTCACT
>OOFE01049476.1:3601-15712 GCA_900323365.1 Monocentris japonica
CCAGAAGCGCCATTAAACCATCTGGAGGTGTTGTGAGCCTAAACAAAATATCTTGGTTGGGAGGTCCCACTTGATAACCCCAGCAATATGTTTGCTCTCACCCTCCTCTCCAGTATCAAAGTTGGGTCTCTACATAGGCACCCACCCTAAATCACACAAAGAATAGTTGTACGGATAGTTTACCAGTACACACCCTGTGTTTGATTACATTTCTGGTTCACATCAGTGAGATTAAACCACAGCCATTGTCTATTTGATAACATCATTGCATTTATTTACAACTTTGAAATATAATGGCACATTTTAACATTGTTGTGATTGTTATTACTATAAACTACTAGTTTTTAGGTTATAAGTCAGTGTGACATGGGCAAGAATCTCACTCTAATTTACAGCCAGAGACAAAGAAATTAGAAATTAAATTCAGCTTCTTATGCACGAGTAAAGCATTCTTCACATGTTATAATAGAAAATAGTCGTGGCAACATTTATGCCAGTGGTGGACTATGGGGGATATAATCTGTTTGCATGCATCAGCTTATATTTATATTTAGCTGCTGCTTATACTCAAAGATGCTGTTAATAATTGTGCCACTTGATTAAGAGTGATAGATTCATCCCCTAAGGTAGGTTGATTATTTCTTGGTATGTGGAAAGACGAGTATTGACTTTAGTCTATCTACATTAGTTCCATTAGTTATGGAAATCTGTGTGTCACCACAGAACATGAAGAGCTTTTTTGCAGCTATCAAATGGAACAAAGTATCAGAAACTATTAAATTAGACTCACTCATTCCATGTACACAATTTAGATACGCTGGCTAACTGAAGGCTTGACAAAAAATAGTTTATTTTTGTCATGTATCCTTTGATTGTTTCTTTTGTCATTTTATTAAAATTAATCTTGTCTTTTGCAGTATTGCACTATCATCAACTTTGTTTTGGGCGTTGGGCTCCCTTGTAAAAAGGAACCTTATTCTCAGTAGGTTTTCCTTCTATTGGTGAATTCAATTTGATCCAGAGAATACTTGCTGAAAGTGACTGATGTTTTCCCCTATACAGAATTATCCAACAGCTAGTAAACGGAATCATAGCACCTACAGCCATGCCAAACATTGGGATGGGACCATGGTATGTATATGCCACTAAACCCTGTCTGACCTCTCGGTTCACGTTAGATAAATCACATTTAGTAGTAGTGAAATGTTTTCTCTTTTCATTAATGTTCTTTTTGCTGACCACCTTCTTTTTTGTAGGGGTATGCTGCATTCCAATCCAATGGATTATGCCTGGGGTGCCAATGGACTTGATGCTATCATTACACAGGTACACACAGAAGTCTTCTTTACACTTTACACTACACCATTGGAGATGAAACCGCAGATTAGTTAGTTGGCAACAGTGGCAAAGAGCGCTTGGATCAGAGCTCTGGGAACAGTGCTAACATCTATGAAACCCTTATTTATTTATTTATTTATTTATAACAGCATATTGTTCTCAAAGCAATTTAGTACTTATACTGTATATAATTGATAATTGCTGTCCTTGCTTCTTTTCATTGTAGTTATTGAACCAATTTGAAAACACAGGTCCTCCCCCTGCAGACAGAGAAAGGATAAAGAGTTTACCCACCATCACCATCACAGAAGAACACGTGGGTGAGTCCTCTTGTCTCTCTCAAACTCTCACACACACACACACACACACACACACACAGATTTTCGTCTGAATTTTCCTTGTGTTTGAGCAGGTGCTGGTTTAGAATGCCCTGTGTGCAAAGAAGACTACAGTGTCGGGGAGAACGTTAGACAACTGCCATGCAATCATTTGTTTCACAATGACTGTATAGTACCGTGGCTGGAACAGGTATGGTCCATCTTGTATATCTGTACTTGATCTGTTGCAGAATTGGATACCAATGTCCTTCCCAGAACAATCTGTCGTAAACATTTCTTAGATGTGCTGATGGTGAATTGAATTTGAGCTCTTGTTTACCCTTCCCTCCCGTAGCATGACACATGTCCCGTGTGCCGAAAGAGTCTTAGTGGACAGAACACAGCCACAGACCCACCAGGGTTATCAGGAATGAACTTCTCTCCTTCCTCCTCATCCTCTTCCTCCCCCAGCTCACCTAGCAATGAGAATGCTGCCAGCAACTCGTAGAGCTTCAACGTCACCACCACCTTTCATCAGAAAACCTCACACCCAGCTGTCACACCCCTACTCTACAGCTGAGACCAAGGCAGTTGCCTGTCTCATCCTTAGGGGCTGATTTGAGTCAAGAGGTGAACTATTAAATCCATTACGGACTATTAGTTATTTTCATCTTTGCTCCCCAGGAACTTTAAGAAAATCATCATTCCTACCCCTGTGCTGAATGGATGCTGGGTGGATATGGACACAGCTCCTGCTGCTGTTGTTGAGGAGTATGTGAGGAGGTGGGATGAGACAGTGTTTAAGGAGGATCCAAAAAGCCTGTGAATAATAATAATAATATGAATGGGATTATTACCAGAACTGGAGTTTGAGCCAGAGTGGACTGGTTTTTGATGGAGACGTGTCTGTGTCTTTGCCACAAGGTTGAGAGACACATTTTATATTTAAAAGACAAAGTGTTCTTTTTTTAAAAATCACCTGTGGTGGTGCTGTATCGGAGTTCGTAGATGTGTACATAGATTATTCATTTTTCAAACAGAAAATGGTCAGCCACTGTACAGCTAATGGAGCCAACGAAAACCTTGTGGAGAGAAAACTGAGTATATACATCTGACTTTTATTTATTTCCACCTGTGTTTTGTTTTTTTTTTATTTTGCACAACATTCTGTTTGATGTTAGAATGTGAATTTGGATAAACTACTGAACAAAACAAAATCACACTTTTGCATTGAATAAGTAATTTCAGGCTTGGTTTTTGTTTTCATTTTAGATTTTCAGTTTATTAGAATTTGATCTGAAGTTTTTGGTATATCATGAAAAGGTAAAGATCTCATCAATGGACAGATTTTCACTCAGTTTCCTCATTGAAAATTCCATAAGCCTACTTATTTATTGGAGCATTTCTCTGGACATAAATTGAGCAAAATCTTAAAGAACCTCCAACGGTGATCTCCCTTTAAAAAAAAAAAATTTAAAAAAAGGAAGTAAATAAATAAAATAAGCCAATGGCTCATTCTACGCCTAGGGAACTGGCCAAATGTGTTTCAAAATACAAATGTTTCAAACATAATTTTAAGTTACTTGTTTTATTTTGTAAAATCACAATAAAATGTTTAAGCAAGATGATGATAATGATTAATCACCCCAAGTCTGTTGATGTTTGCAACATTGGTCTTGATTTGTAGCTGTGGCCTTGAGAAGAAAAAAAAAATGAAACCTGAAATTCAAAGGTATTTCACACACCCAAAGTACCTCCCTATTAAGAGACTGCATGGCGGTCTTATACTTGTAAAGCATTTGGGCCACTGAAGTATACTACACTTTGAATTATTTGACAAATGTTCATAGCTGTCACAGTAAGCCAAGAACGTGTAAGCAAGAATAGGTCACTTTCTCACTCAAATCTAGGGGAAAATGTACAATAAGAAAATGACATGGTCCCAAAATTGCCAATGCAAATGGATGACGTGTTGCCACGTGTTGCCACACACTTGCATGACCTTGTTGGAACAGAGCCACTGGTTGAGCAATGCTGGCTTATTTTGCTATAAACTTCGCTTGCCTTATTTCTCTTCATATTCTTCTTATTCGTACTACTAGTTCATGACATTTGTGTGTTTGTTCTTCCTCTTTATATCAGCCCAAACTCATTCTGAACTCATTTTTAAAGCCTCCGTATCTTTCTCTGTGTGTCTTCATAGATAAAAGCGAAATACTACCCCTGGTGTCATGGAGAAATTTGATTACTCTCCTAATGAGGACAGTGGAAGAAAATGTGTTACTGAAGACCTTACTGACATTCCAGCTCAGATTTTCATATTTGTTATTAACATTTGACCTGAGTTTTGTCAGAGTCTTCATACTGTAATGCTTGTCTTGAGTGAAGTTTGTTAGACTTAAGTCAGTCTTTATTTCTTTTTATCTCTTGGCCTTTTGTGGGAATTAATTGGGAGCATCACACTAGTGCATCATACCAGGAAATTTTACTCAAGCTTGTTGCTGTTGCATAGTTTTGAAAAGTGAAACAGAAGGAGAATGGCAGAGAGAGGAGAGAACAAAGGAGGAAGGGGGAGAGAGAGACAGAGATGGAGAGAATGAGGGACAGAGGAGAGACAGGTGGAGACAATGAAGGAGGGAAGGGTAGAGAGACAGATGGAGAGAATGAAGGATGGAGGGAGAGAGAGATGGAGAAAGTGAGTGAGTGAAGGAGGGAGGTGAAAAGAGAGACAGATGAAGGGAATGAAGGAGGAAGGGGGAGACAGACATGACACTCAGGTAGGAAGGTAGGAACCTGCAGCAAGAAGACGCAGAGCCTCCATGATAACCTCACCGATTGCTTGAAAATGTGGCAACATGCAGGGATAACTTCAGTGAGAGACAACCTTTATATTTTCATATGTTATTGACAAAATCTACTGCATCTGATATGCAATTGTTGTATATCTGTGTGTGTGTGTTTAGACACGTAGATTCCAACAGGTTAAAGACAACCTTTGTCTTAGATTATGATTTTTACATTTCTTAGTCCAGGTCAAGGCTCAATCTATGCATGAGGAACCAGCCCTTGTTTTTATGTGATGTGGTTATTCCATGCAGTCTGGGAGACCATGTTATGGGTCATGCTGCATGGTATCTACACAGTTAATGTAATAGTTGACTAGGTTCCCTGCTTCTGAGTGGCTTAGTTTGATCACCTGTTGAAATAGGAAGGCTAATAGCTTGCCAAATTGGTGTTGCACTTCTTTATTATACTGGTACACTGCTTGTGACAATCTTTGACACTCATATTACGCCAAATGACAACGCCACCACTGGAGAGATTATACACCCTATATACCTGTTATGATATTGGTCACAGGTCTCGGATTCAAATTAATTTGGCACATTTTCTGTATTCCATCTATATGACCACTAGATCACGCTAGACACCAACTGTGGGTAGCATCTTCTCAGAGAGGTTGTCATTGAAAACACCCTCTAAAAGGTATGACATCATTTGCTCTTTCATTAACACGTGGTGATTAAGCTTTTCATATGTTGTAATATATATCGTGATTGACAACATGATTGTGAGCGATGATTTGAACGGAGTAGACTGAGGCTATTCAAGTTTTCAAGGCCTGGGCTGCAAAATTATTTAAAATGACTTAGGAGTAGCGTGTGATAATAGTGTAATGATATCGGGCTTAGTCTAATAGCTTATTAGTTTGATATTCAAGCGTCGGTGACACCATTTCTCCAGTGAGTATAAGCGCAGTAGTTTGCAAAGAAGTCACGTCCACCCCTCCCTCTGCTCCTCTCTCCTTTCTCTCTCTCTCCCCTTCTCTCCATCTCCCCTCCAGCTCTGATTGGTTTTCTCCAAAGATAATTGGAGGCAAAATTTGATATGCTCAATGTCATGGACAGGAATGAGGTTTCACCGGCGTCTGCTGCCACCATGAAAAAGAAGGTGGCGGGCGGCAGTGGATGTAGCCACATCAGCGCACCCAAGTCTGCCGCGTCCAAATGCACAAGAAGCAGCAGCAAGAACTGTCTGGACTCCGTTTCTGCTGGCTCACCGAGCGGTAAGCAGCCTGGTGTGGCCAGCAACGTCGTGATGGATGAGACGGAGGACGGGGAAGAGGAGTCCAAGTTTCAGCACCCGAGGTTGCGCCGAGCCGGGGGGAGCGGCAGTGGCGGCGGTGGTGGAGGTGGAGGAGGAGGCAGTATCAGGATGAAGAACTTTACGCCAGGAGGAGGAGCCGCGTCCGCGTCCACGGCTTCCAGGAGAAACTCCAACAACGAGCCCTGCCTTGCGCACACAGAGGACGCTCCTGCCACCCAACGGCCCACTGCTGCCTCTAGAGCTGCCGAGACCCAGACACCCTGTCCGGGAGATGCTTCCCAGCGCGGCGACACCAACAGAGCATCTGGGGCGGAGGCGTCTGGATCAGCGGTCGCGATAGAGGTTTTAAACGCGGCAGCGGGTGATGGTTGCAGCAGCGTCGCTCCCATTTCCAGCATGAAATGCAACAAAAACGGAGAATGCAGGAGGGACTCGGGTACCGGGAGCCTGCGCTCAATCATCTCCAAGCAGGAGAAGCAGGCAGGAGGTTCAGGGAGGGCCGAGGACGGACAGAACGCCAAGCGAGGAGCCTGTAACTCGACCACCGCCAGCATGGACGGTTCAATCACACCAGGCGGGTCCCTGACCGGGGGGCAGGGAGGAGAGAACGCAAACCCCGGCGTTACTCCTGTCTCCACCGGTGTCCCGGAGAAGAAGGACTCCAAGGTGTCCTTCTCAAACGCACCCAGCCGGAAAGCCTCATCCTCACTTCATGGCCCAACTCAGACCCAGCAACCCAGGAACTCTGTCACTTTCCAGAAGCCGGAGGATGGACCCCAGATTGTGGCCGCCGAGGATGCGGAACCTCAGGGCAGCCAAGCCAGCTTCATGCAGCGGCAGTTTAGTAGTATGCTGCAGCCTGGCGTTAACAAATTCTCCTTACGCATGTATGGTAGTCAAAAAGCAGTGGAGAGGGAGCAGGAGAGGGTTAAATCAGCTGGAAATTGGATTATCCACCCCTACAGCGATTTCAGGTAAGAGCTGTGGCTGCCATTGGTTGCATGTTGAAAGTCATGAGGGGCATGGGCCCTCACTATCATCTACAACTTACTTTATATGGGGCCCAGTGACCACTGTGATTGAGATCACATTGTTATAGGCTACTAGCTGCTGATTCATCAATCACAAGCCTTTTTCTTGAATCAGTAGACATTTACATTTTTTCACTGGAACGTGTTGCCATAAGCTCAAAAACAACCTGTTGTCAGGCTATTCGACTGTAGAAAGGAGTGTCCTTTCAAGGTTGTAAACAAATCCTATTCCAGTCTGTAGCATATCTACTCAACAAGCCCAGCCTGCTAATTCATCTCGACTTTCCGTTGCAGTAGGCCTACATGGTCACTGTTAACAAAAGGATGGCGCTCTAACGCGAATTTGGACTATTCAAAATGCGGATATTTAAAGATCGAGTAAATTGTTCGTTGTAGTAGGCTGTGCTCTGCGACAAGCACCGTGATGACATGATGTGTACGTGTGTGATGCACTCAGTAATGGAATGTCACCTTGAGCCAAGTGTGCGAAAAACCTCAAGCATGCTCACTGGAGACGTATCCGCCTGTACGACTCCCCGGATCCTGCTATAATAACGGATGCGCTCTGTTTATCACGGCTCGAGCACCGATAACGGAACTGGACCTTGCTCGGCTATTCTGACACACATATTTAGAGATAATATCCAATTCAAGAAGGTACGACCCCATTTAATTGGAATAGCGGGTCAGGTTATTAGTAGGTTACTCTCAGTTTGACTGTGGTTTCAGCACCACGAAGAGTAGACAGTTCCCATCCAATTCATAGTAGTCTGCATGCTTAGAGGACCACTACCTTCAGACCCCCCACATACTGCTGTTCATGCTTGGTCTACTTGTACAACACAGCGCCCAGCCAGGAGACCATAGAGGGCTTAACTTGAGACATATTAAACAGCAGAGATGTAATTTGACGACAGGTCACTTCAGAGACTTTGCATCACCCAAACTCCAATGGCGCCTCCAGAGTGGCATCGCCCCCCACCCCATGATTCTTCTAATTGCTGTAGAGTTGCAGTTGCTTCAGACATGATCAGCGGGGAGGTTACTGTTGCTGTGGAGTGGAGGAGTCAGGGTTTGTTGCATAAGTCGCAGTGTAATGACTCAGCGCTGCACCTGTCCTGCAGAGATTCCTCTGACAGCCTCAAACCCTCACTACTTTCATCTGTCTGTCCCCTTCTGCCTCTGCCATCACTACTGACAATATGGACTGGCATAACCCAAGAACACAGTCATCTGCTCTGGATGCATGTGCGCTACAAGGTTGCTTTGGCCTGTCTGAGCTCTCTTATAATCAGAAAGTCTGATTATAAAAAAACTCCCAAGGAATACTTCACAAAACCTCAAAAATAAAGCCTGGGGTGTAAATTTGATTCAAGCAGTTATAGAAAAGTTCATCCTTAGAAAAAGAAACACCTCATCAGTCATGTTTATTTTTTCTTGTTTCACACAAATGTACACTCAGATTTCTAAAGGGAAATATATGATTTCTTCATTGTGTTCACTCTAAGAATATAATGTCTTAAGTGAAATTATTTCTGAAAGATTGAGTTCAGCAGAATTGCTCTCATTCATTACACTTTGCGTCTTCAGGCAGGCAGGCACAGTGTAGCTCCTGCAGTTCGTTTACACTTTCCTGTCTTGAGTTAGGAAGTCTCTTGTGCCTATCGGTTTTCCACAGCGACTCCCTTTTCCTATCTGACTCTATTTTTGTCTTCTTCCCCTCCCCTTTTCCCCCTGCTGTACTCCACACACACACACCACATGCACATACACACACATAAATAACGCAAACATACTGGTGTGCACACGCACCCACACGCACACTTGCATGCCTATTAGGTTCTACTGGGATTTCACAATGCTGCTGTTTATGGTGGGCAACCTGATCATCATCCCTGTGGGCATCACCTTCTTCAAGGACGAGACCACCACGCCCTGGATCATCTTCAACGTGGTCTCCGACACCTTCTTCCTCATGGACCTGGTCCTCAACTTTCGCACTGGAATCATCATTGAGGACAACTCAGACATCATTTTGGACCCTAAAACCATCAAGAAGAAATACCTAAAGACTTGGTTCATTGTGGACTTTGTCTCCTCCATCCCCGTGGATTATATCTTCCTCATTGTGGAGAAAGGGATCGATTCTGAGGTGTACAAGACAGCCCGGGCCTTGAGGATCGTCCGCTTTACCAAGATCCTAAGTCTGCTAAGGCTGTTGAGGCTCTCCAGATTAATACGCTACATTCACCAATGGGAAGAGGTAAGAACACACATTTTATTGACACATACCTGCTCCTAAGTAAATATAATAATAGCTGTAATCACACACATGTAGAACTCTTAGCCACACAGGTAAATAAGGGACACCCTGGCTAGATTGTGACGCAAGGTCACTGATTTCCCTCCAGTATGCTGAGGTTGACCAGTGACCAAAGCAACAATCTGCCTCTGTGTCTGAGCAGCTCTGCTCCAAGTGGCCTACTCTCCTGGGCCAGGAGGCTGGATGTTAATGTTCTCACCTGCCTCTTGGTGAGATGTAGATAATGTTGACAGGATGTTTAAGCTTTGGCTTTGCATTCTAATAACTGTAATTGTCACCCCTACACCCTGTCTCCTTGTCCGACCTGTCCCACAGGTGGCATCGGACGGTTTGATAAGCAGCCTATTACCAGGGCAAACACAGTTAATCAATTAAGGCGCCAGAGGAGGAGCAGGTGGGGGTAGAGGGTGGTAATATATAACACCAGGGGGCTGTTGACTGTGATTATATATCTGGATAATTGTTCATTTAAAAGCATTAGAGAGGTTAGGTGAGCAGGCGTTTCCTCAGGGGTGTAGACTTGGAGTGTAGTGAGGTAGACTCCCTGCTCCTTCTGAACTGATCTCTGTCCATCAAAGACCCTGGTCCATTTACTCAGCCAGCTTGATTTACTCTCTATGTTCTCTGTGAAGGATGCGCTGCATTGGGTCCCTGCTCCAGTCTTTCCTTGAACTCCTTTCTCACAACAAGGAGAGCAGCCTGGGAGACTGGAGGTCCAACGGTGTGATGACATCACTCGACTTTTCGCTTATGGTAGTATTGGCAGGCTGATGTTGGCATTTTGCAGTGGTGAGCTGCACAGTGGGGCCCGGCTGCTCACTTGACCTTTGGATAATTGGATTTCTGGAGACATGATGTGATACACACACACATATACACACATACACACACAGTGGTGCATGATGGGAAGTGATACTTGGCATGCATGGAGGATGAGATGTGGTCTAGAGTTAAAGAGACACTGACATAGGCAGATGGACCTCCCGATGCCCAGTTTAAAAACCTCTGATGCCTGTCCTCCCCTCCGCCCCTCTTTTAGGTAATCAGTCTTATACTATACCCTTATACAGTACTGTCATGCTTTTAGGTCCAGTAACTCGCATGTAGCTGTCCATGGTTCTGAACACATCTATTAGCCAACACTGCTGCAGAGTTTCTCCTATCTATCCTCAATGAACAGATTTTACAAGAGAGAGTGTATTTAAATGGTTGAGATAATCTTATTGTGAAGAAATATTATGATTTCTATAGATTGAAATGCAATACAGATCATTACAATGTTTAAGCAACCACCAAACTGTTAACTTTTATATCAGGAGTGGTTTGCTGAGGTGAGTGCAGTGAGAGATGGTTGGCTAAAGTGACTGTCCTGTGTCTGAGGATGATTGATGTGTGAGACAACATAGACAGTTGTTAAGGATCATGATGGTCCCCTGTCCATCATTCTGTGTGTGTGTGTGTGCGTATGTGTTGGCGTGTCTGCCTTGTTAGTGTGCCCGCAGGCTTGCGTGAGTGTTTTGAGTGTGTGACTGGACTGCGTGTGTGTTAGAGCTCTGATTGATGTCTTTCTATCCCTCTGTAACAAATGTCTCGCCTGCTCCTGCTGTGTTTGATTGGGGACTGATGAGAACCTGTCGCCCCTACTCATTAATCAAGCTTGGTCTTGTCAAAGGGAAAGAGAACCAGGTTTTGGTGCTGGGTGGATAGCCAACTCTGAATTCGGTCTCTGGCACTGTGATACGAATTCCTCAAGAGTTCTGAAGCATCTGATGACGTTATAGTAACAGAAACTAAAAACACTGTCTTCACGTGTAAAAGCCTGAAAGAGTTTACTGTTTACTGAAATCATATTTTTTTCCATATTCAATCCTCCATATTCTCTCTCTCTCTCTCTCTCTCTCTCTCTCTCTCTCTGTCTCTCTATCTCTCAGCAGTATTTTAACTCTTCTCACTGTGGTGTTTCTTTATCTTGCTCCAGATCTTCCATATGACCTATGACCTGGCCAGTGCGGTGATGCGAATCTTTAACCTGATTGGTATGATGCTGTTGCTGTGTCACTGGGACGGCTGCCTACAGTTCCTGGTTCCCATGCTGCAGGACTTCCCCTCAGACTGCTGGGTGTCCCTCAACAAGATGGTGGTACGTATCAGGGAATCAGATCTGCACATAACCAAAGCACAATTTACTCCTAAAATTAAATTTACACATCTTATTCCTATGGAGTTGGGAAAGAGCTGACCATGGTCATAAAATATGAATTGTTGGACCATCATCAGAAAATATTGACTGAACCTGACTTAATCAATATTTTGTGACCATGATAAACCAAGAGAGGGAAGCTGTAACTCAGTGTGTTTTTGTTTGAACTTCTACATCTAAATGAGCTTTATTTAATTTTAGTGGGAAGATACATACACCAGAAAATGGGCTTATATCCCTGTCAAGCCATCTCTCGCTGTGTCCACAAATTTAATCCACCAGTCATTGTCCTTGAGGAGGATCAGGAGAGTCTAGGCTGGGTTGTTTGGGAGAGATTTGAACATCAAGACTTAATTCTGTTTGAGGGAGAGTTTAAAGGGTTGGACATAATAACTATGGATCCTGGACAGACTAAATGCAGGGTCCTTAAACTTAGCGGTAATAGTTATATATAGACTAGATCAATAGGTCCATTTTCAAAACAGGACACTGCACTATTCTGAGAGTCATTATTAGACCTAACTGTGTCTATCTCAATTCGACTATCATGGATTTGGGATATGATGTCATCAGTATATCAAACAAATTACCCATATTACATTACATTACATTACATGACAGGCATTTAGCAGACGCTTTTATCCAAAGTGACTTACAATAAGTGCATTCAACATAGGTAGGCAAGAGAACTACTAGTCACCAGAAACAATAAGTGCATTTCCTTCCTAAACAAGCATCTAAGAGCAGAACCAGTGCTAAGGTAAAAGTGCAATAAGTTAGCTACCTACTTTTTAT
>OOFE01049478.1:3678-16966 GCA_900323365.1 Monocentris japonica
ACACCCAAAACAGGCTGCAAGCCAGATCTGAACCAATGACATGACCAGTATATGGTAAGCTAAGTCTTAGGAGATGAGACTTAGATCTATTGTTAGGTAACGTTAACTGTTGTAAAGCAATGATTTCATTATCGTGAAACTACCTGGCTATCATATCTTCTTAAAATTCATGATACCTGCGTCTCATCTGGGCTGGCAGAAATATCATGCTATGAATTATATTACATCGCGTTTATTACACAGGAATGTTATGTGGTGCTCAGTCCAACTGAAAAGTAAGACAAGTGGGGATTTTATCGTTAGCTGCTAGCTTGCGACTTCCTGTCAATAAACGTTTACCTTTACCTTGGTGGGCTGCGATGCTGTACTGATGCCCTCGTGTTTCAGTAAAGTGTGACTGGCTTTTAATTGTTTTCGGAGACATTTCTTCTCGTTTTTACTCCTTTTAACAGCCTTCACGGTTTCCACACTGGGCTCCATAGTACAATATTTAATTTGGTCCGGGTGCAACAAGAGTTAAGAAGTGAAAGTTCCTAAAGAATTGTTGGGACGGGACCACCCGTCGCTTCGGTTTAGTTGTCTTTGGATTTATTTCAGACACTGATTTAAGTCAAGTCTTATACTAGCAAGAGCCTTTCAGTGAGATTTTCTTTAATGCTGGTTTATACTTCTGGGACTAGCAATGCTTGTGAAAGTGGTTATCCCGCAACTTCAGTCGCATTGCATTATTTGTCATTTTCTGTTCGCGGCGATCAGTGGAAATACCTCAAACTGGTCTACGTGGGGTTTGTTCTGCATAAGTTACATTAATATTGGCCCACATGGGGTCAAAACGTATTTCATTGGAGAATGCGGGCATCGATCCCGCTACCTCTCGCATGCTAAGCGAGCGCTCTACCATTTGAGCTAATTCCCCAGTTGAGAAACAATACACTGAAATATCAAGATGTATGACATCTTTCTCCTCTCACGTCAAACTAGTTAGTTGATTTAAGTATTAGTATTAGAGTATTAGAATTAGCCTGGTGGTTGTCTAGCTAAGTTACTTCATTAGCCTTGCTACCTAGTTGGGCTCCCTGTATCGGGGCTAGTTGGGTAGGATAGAGGAAACATGCATTTTCATTGTTTTTAATCACACGTTACTGATTTACTGTAGTCCCATCACACAATAAATTGCTGTGTTGATTCAAGCTTCACTTAATTAATGCACTTAATTTTGTATAAATATTTTTCTTGGTTTGCACTTGGTCTCGCTCTGTCCTCGTCCTTTTTGCATTGAATAGGGAAGATCATATGTAACACTGATTTTTTACTACAAATGAGCTACTTTTTTGCTTTTACTGAAGTAGTAGTAGATTTTTACATCAGTAATTTCAGAGTGTGTACAGCACTGTCCTACAATGATAAGTGGCAGCCTGCATGGAGGCACAAGTTTGCAGGAATGGAGACATCTTCAGCTGTAAGGTATAATGAGAGAGGGGGTCAAAGGAACCTTGTCAGCAAGGAGATGGGTAGTAGGGGTGCAGAGGGTGCCTGCTTAGTGCCTACAAGTAGTCAAGGTAGACTGCTACTCCCTCCAGCCATGTGACCTTCCTTTGTCCATGTGTGTCAATGATCTGGTCAGGAGAAAAGCCTGATGGGTCTTGGCGTTACTGATGAATTCTGCCCACCGTTCTGTTGCCATTGTGGTGTGCTGTAGTTACAGCACTGTGTAGCCCTCCTCCCTTAAAGGAGCCAATTAGTTCAGATCCTGTGTTTGGATTCCTCCAATGCTAGACTAATAACTCTACAAGCCTCTAGATGTGAGCGTGCATATGCAGGCTTGTGTGCGTGTGCGTGCATGTGGATATATATATCAGTGGAAGTGTGTGTCCGTGTGTGCGTACATGTGTTGTATAATAAAGTCCTCACCTGTCCTCAGTCATCTCAGTAATTACCATGCCCAGGCTGGGTTTGCCAGTGGGAACCCTTCGTTTTAACAGCATGCTTAGTTTGGTCTACAAAACAACAGCTGGTCAGAGAGGGGAGCGCGTGGCTGCCCCCTCCTCCACAATAACAGTCTATTCCATGCTGTTTATCAAAACCTTCAAAAAAGAGCAGTTGATGCCCCTAGACACTGATCTGGTTAAGTTTGGGGAATTAACCACTAATGGTTAAAAAACCCCTCCCTCCTCTTAATATCAACAACAAAACATTTCCCCATGCAATTCACCTTCTCTTTCCTTTCTAAAAGGTAAGCTATTAACCTCATCACCCCACTCATAATCTCCAAGCTTCTTTCAAAACTAAAAAAGTTAAAAAAACAAAACTCCACCAGTTGTCATCCTTATGAAAATAAGCATAGGCAATAGGGGAAAAGACGAGCAGTTGTGTCTGATTCAAATGGCAGGAATCAGTTCTACTCCCATTTTGCTGTTTTTGACTTTGTAAACCTACGAGCAGTTGTAAGTTTTGTTAGAGAGTCATCACATGGTTGCTTAAGGCCATTTGAGGGGGCTTTAGATGACTTTTCACTTTTCTCCAGGCTTATCTCCAGCAGTTCAGGAGCAGTCAAACTTCACCATTAACTTCCCTGAGTATCTGGTGTCACCAGAGACCTTTAGGATTTTTTTCCATAGCTTGCAACATTGTAAATTGCAAACAGGAAAATTCATCTCTCTTCAGGAGAGAGAATTCATTACTAAACGTCTTTCTTTGTAAATGTGTTAGAGGTATGATTTTTAAATTCTGTTTTCAATGGCAGTTGGCCAGTCAAGATGTCCTGAAGGAGGTGTGTGCACTAATGAATGCTAAATGTTCTACCAAAGTGAAATATCACTTTAAGGTTAAGAATAGGGGCTTGGGAAGACGTCTCCCTTGACGGTGCTCAAGGGCAGCTTCATCCCACGCGGAGCATTCCATCAGCCAAGCTCTGAAAAAGCAGAGTAATGGTGAGAAGTGAGGCATGCCATTGCTCTTTGAAATGTAGTGCCGGTAGCCAGGGGCCAAACTCCTGCTGCTGGCATCTTTGTATTCTTATTAGCTAGAGACAGTGGGATGGAGACGAAGGGATCAAGAGAGAGCACTCCTCAGAAACCAGATCCTGCTTTTTAAAATAGTGGTTCTGATCTCTCCCGCTCTCCGGGGACTCAGTGTAAGCACATAGCTGTCTGCTCTTGGAGAAAGATGAGAATGGTGTAAAGCTGAGGTGATGAAACAACCAGGTGAGCACAGAAATATGCATGGGTGTAGATTTCCATATAACTGGTATGGATGGGACACGTCCACTACCACTTTGTTGACAATCACTTTCACGTTAAAGGTAACGTTACATCAAAATGAACAAAAGTGACTCTTAAAAAAACATCTTTAGGACCATGCGGATTATGTGGCTACCTGTCAAATCTGTTGGCATGGTGATGTAAACTCATAGCAGAGAAAGCTTAACGTAGGCTAATGATATCTTGCTTCTAGATGTTAGCTAGCAACGTATGCTAACTATGTTTTTTAGCCTAGCAGGAAGGCAGAGACATTCGTGAAAAGATTATGTCAAGAAAAGGAAAAGCCATTTCTCACTCTGTGAGTAATGAAACAACATAATTCCCCCCAATCTAATGTGTCTAGCTAGGCACCTGCTAGTCAAACATGTAGTTAACTGAAACGGCTAACGTTAACGTTATCAATACGCAACGTAACTAATGTCTTCTAGCTAATGTTAGGTTAGTTAATGTTAGCTAGCATCACTGAAAATAATGAATTCACTGTATCCAATATTCCCTTTTCGATATGTGCATTACTGTTTAGATATGTTGGGATAGTGATCAACAAAGTTACCATTGTATCATAAATTATCTTGGAGTCAGCCAATCAGAGTGAAAAAAGTTGCTAGCTAGTTAGCTAGCTAGCTAACGATGAGTGCATACACTGCTATATTTTAACAGAGGCAGGATCAGTCTCACCCTCAGATGTGAGGAGACAGTTGTTGAAGTGATTAGATTAATGTTATTGTACTGTTTTTTTCCATTTGGGTTCCCACTTCCCAGCAGTAAAACTATTTGGACCCTTAAAAGATCTTCAAATATTAGAGGTGCCACAATTAAAATGTAAAAATGCAGGAAATTGCATGCAGTGAGCAATTTGTTTTCTGGAGGAGGACCTCCACACCTCCCGCCTTAAATGTACTATCAATTCTGAAATTTCAACTACACCCTTTGAAATATGTCACCCATTAATGCATGAGTTTTCTTCATGGACAGAGAGAGATGAATAGAGACAGCAAATCAAATGAATGAATTCAATTTTATGTAGATATTTCTGACATCCGCTGCAGAGCAGTGCTGATGTCACTATATATGACTTGTGAGACTATAAGATTTTCAGGGGTCCTTGTGGAACTAGCTAGTAACCTGACTGATTTCTGTGGCGATTTAAAGCAAACAAACAGGAAATAAAACATGGATCTGCCACAAGATCATCTTTGGGTTATGTTTACAAGAAAATGTAACATGCTTTTGCTATATAAAATATATATATTTAGCCACTGGTTTGTCTTGTGTTCCACAGATATTAACTAGAAAAGCTGATGCATGCCAGCGCTGGTGAAAGTAGTGGCTGGAATGAGAGAGACAGACTCTATTTATAGCACGGTAGGCAGCTAAGATGGTGTAAGTCCTCAGCAGCCCTGTTAGAAGTCTCTGGCAACAGATCTGATGTTCAGTTATAACAATTCAACTGGCCAAAATCTAGTCAGGATTTTTTCCTCTCAACGTTGCCACTGCTGAGTAGTGTGTTGTGCTAAGCAATCTATCTGGAGTGTATTGTCTCTGTCAGGCAGTCAGCTGAGGTGAATTTCTGCCCCTCCTCACTTCAGTGTCGCTGTAGTAGAAGAGATTCAGCTGTGATTAAACAATGATGTGGTCTAAATCATTTTTTTAGTGCCAACCTAACTGTAGACTAAGTAATATGTCAGCTATAGGACATTTGTTTGTGTTTACTTTAAAAAGGGGTATGCATTCCCAAATAGTACATTTGTTTTGTATTAACGCTGATATTTGACCTTTTCACATTTTTTCATTGGTTTTCAGAGGGAAGATTTTGTCCATGTATTATAGAGATATGGGTTGTACTATAGCTGAAAAGAAGGATCTGTTGGTTTGGATAATTGCAATGAATAGTTTAGAATATATAGAATATGCTAAAATGAAATCATCCATAACTTTTGAGCTAAACGGTATATGGTAGAAACATGGGATTTGGATTGTTATTAATTAAATCCCCTTTCATTAGTTTTATTAAAAAATACAATATAAAATAAGAGATATCTAGGTGGACACCATACATATTGTATACGGTCCTTTGTTGAAGATTATTTTATTTTATTTTGTTATTGTTATATTTTCTCTTCTCACACACACAGTGCTCCAGAATGTGTGGAATGGTGTTTGGGAGGTGTTTGACACCCCTTTGTCTCCCCTCTGATTTGGAGGGTAACCCTGCCAGCTCTATCTAAAAACACACACTCACACAGGCTGGAACAAACAGCTGTCAGAGTGGGCCCTGATCCATCCCACATTGAGATGCCTGCACACCTAGCCTTGCTATATTCAAACATCCTACCACCAGTATCTGTGGCAATGGGAATCCCGAGTTCAGATATGTGCATGTTAGCTGTTGGATGGAACACAGGTGGCAGGGCGATACAATGGCACCCATAATGATCCATTAAATCCTCTGGGAATGACCTTGGAACCCTGAGATGAAAGGTTCAAGGGAACCTCACACATATTCACTTCGTCCTGCCGTGACCCCTCTGTGTGTGCGCGTGTGTGTGTGTGTGTGTGTCAAACGGGTTTAACACTAGTTCAGAGATAACACCATTCTAAGCAGCTGTCAAGTGTTAGGTGAGCTGAGAGGTTAGCTGTTGTAAACTGTCAAAATCTGTTTCTTAGCACCATCATAACACAGAGCAGAAAAATGTAAAAAATAAAAAATAGATGCACACACAAAGACACCATAAATAACAGAGAATAAATCACCATCGCACAATTTATGTCTGTTTACAGATGCAAATGCACTGATATAAACTCTGTCCTGATCCTCTTTATGCACATGCAGCATGTTTAGTGTTTGGTAAAACCTTTAAAAAAGATTGGGGTTTACAAGTGACAATCAGTGTTGACAATCAATGTGGATAACCAAATGGAAATCAATGAACAAACTTTGTGCAAATATTGTCAGTTGTATTGCTGACAGGTTACATTGCATTTATTCAAACATGCACAGAGGAGTCAAGGTTGTGATACACAGGCTGCAACATTTTAAAGTAATGTAGCTGGGCAAGTTTGACCAACAGTGGCTTTCACAGGACCCTGCCTAGCAGCCTGCCAGTATGTGCTGCACTCCATCGAAGCTGACAGAATCTGCTTTTGCCTGGTTGTCTGCTTCTATGTTAATCCATTTGTTGAGAGAAACTGTCTTAGCAAGGCTGCCTGCTTCTACATGCTATACTCGGATGTAGTCTGTAATCTTTCTTTTATCCAGGATGCCTGTCTGTATGTGCTACACTCCTCTGTGTCCTGTTGATTCCATTCATCATACTTTCCCAAGATTGTTTTTAAGGTACCTCTGCTTTATTCGATAGTACAAAGTGGAGAGTGACAGCGAAGATGGGAGAGAGAAGGTGGATAACATGTGACAAAGTTCATCAACTGGATTCAAACCCATGACATGAGTACATGATTTGCTTCTAAGACCTTTAAGCCAACAGGAGGCCCCACATGTTGCATTTTGGGAGAGGTTATTCTGCTATTCGTCTTTGTCCCTGTGCATAGTTCCATCCCAGATAGGTGATACTGTTACAGCCTCCTACATCCATCAGACGATGTGGGTATTGTGTTCGGAGCAACTATAATCCACCTATCTCAAATAATGTTTTATAAATAACCCCCTGAGTCTCTCCTACATTCTGGATGACAAGATTGTGGAAACGAACACACTCCATTGGTTGTTTAGTTGGTGTGTGACATCAGTCTGTGTCTATGTGAACCATGGGCGGTCCAATGACTACTTTAGGAGTCGGCCCTGCCCCTAAGGACTGCAGAAAGTTGGAGAACGGCAGTAAGATCAGCTCCTAATAGATACTACAGAGAAGACCTGCCACTAACGAAAATATTAGTTTCCACTGTGACGACAAGATATCAGAAGTCAAGAAAAAGAAAGGCTGCCACTAAAGGACCAGCAGAACACCCTCTTTCTCTCCTTATCATTCTCTTCATTTCACTGTTTCTCCTCTTCTACTTCATAGCAAGTCCAAAGCCAAGAGACCAAAGGTAACAGCTCACTCACCACGTATGCTTTTGCATTATCATCCTGACTAATGTCTGTCATGTTTCTATGCATGTGATGCTGCTGTTGGTTGAAAACCATGGATCTCCAAAACATGAACTTTACAACAATTGAGAATATAGATTTATTCTATGACTGACAACCAAGACTTTTTGTAATTATATGATGGGCTTTGAATGGGTTTTCTTGGGATCTAGGTTCAAGGGACTTACAGTACTTACCCATAAACGTTCAGTTTGAGTAAAATGATGTGAAGCACAAAAAAATGGAGCTTTTCATGCAATAGCAACAGTTTGTGTGTGTGTATGTATTAGCGTGTGTATGTTTTTTGTGTATGCGGGGTGTGCGTGCATGTCTCCATGTGTGTACATGTGGGGATATTGTGGCTTTTCTTTCTGTTGACTGATGGCAACTGTGGAGTGTTTAGATTTGGCACCCCACTGAGAAGCTTCTGATCCCTCTAATCTATGATAATAGAGGCAACACACACACAAAAACACATGCCATTGAGACACACTCACACTCATACACTCATATGTTGCTCATACCTGTCTATTATTGTCAGTGTAGCATTTTCTTAAAATACATTTACGAGATTAATCAATTACAAGAATATGGCTTTGATTTTTATGTCTCAAACTCTCAGTCACTAACATAATGTGGTGTTCCTCCTCTCTCTCCACCCCTCTTCCCTGTTAGGTCTTGGGTGTCCAAAAGAGGAGCCACACCTCTTTTACAAATATCCATCAAATCTACATCCCCCTCCTTCTCTCCTCCCCTCCTCCTGTCCTTGGCAGGTGGTCCCTCTTGTCCTTGGCAGCCCCTCCTTGTGAGAGCCTTCACTGTCTGAGATACCAAGATGGATCGCTCAGTGAAGGAGCTGTTCCTCAACTTCATGATCGTCTTAATCACTGTGTTGCTGATGTGGCTGCTGGTGAAAACCTACCAGGACTGAACCATGGAGCAATAAGAGAGAGAGGAGATGGAGGAGGGAAGGAAGGGATGAAGGGAAAGAGCAATGAGGAGGGAGAGTTGAAGACAGGATGGAAGTGGTTGGCAGGAATCCATTGTGGTTACTGTAGGCGTTGCCACTGATTGATTTTTCAAACACAGCGTTTATGTCTTTTCATTTGTCCAAGCACTGATCTACATCAGTTCAAAGCTGCAATAGCCTGCGGTCAAAAACATGGTAATCACCTGTGGGATTTAACCTAATTGTTACAGCCATGGCCAGGTTGCTGACAAACTGGTCTCAGATCAGTATTTCTGTTCAATTAATGTGGCCTAGAATTCATTGTGTCTCAACCTTTGATGTATTGAACCATGCTGATGTGTCTCAGTCTCAAAAGCTGCCTCCAACACTGAAACTATCAAGCACATTGTTCTGATTGTGCTTTTTGATGAACATGTCAAATGCATCTATTTATTGATCAAGGAGAACATCAACATGAATCATTAAGCATTATGTTTATGTGCACTTTGTTTTTTCATAAAACAGTCTTTGATTTGTTTCATCTCTGTTTTGTAACGGAAAATTATTATGCATCCAACATCGACACTATTAAGCCCATTTTTTCTCCCCCAGTGTCCTTAACTCTAGGAGTGTAATGAGTCTTGAAGTTATGATAACAAGAACTTCATTGTTCATTATTCATTCTTCATCCACCGTTGAAGCTAATGAGCCCATTGTTCTGATAATGATGGAGGAGCACACATCAAGATAATGCACATTTCCACTTAACAGAACTGGAAATCTGTCCATCAATTACAACAGGAGATCCGCCTGTTATTGACACATAATATTGGATTGTTGTGTATATCATGGAAGGAGATACTGTGCGTGCATGGAAGGCAGGTTATTTAAAGTGAAAATCTACTATTAGCTTGGTCCGAGTTTATATATATATATATATATCTCCCTCAGCTAGAAAACAACACAAGAGCTAGTCTAGTCTGTGACATTATCAAGCGACACATTATGGAACAGCTCCACTGACAATATAGAAGAGACCATTTCTGTGGACACTGTGACATCACATAGGATGATTTTCTGGGGATATGAGAAGATTATGTGTTTGATATTTTTAGCTGTACTATGAAATAAAGCACATTTAGGTGTAAAAGCTTTCAACCATTCCACCAATCGATTAATCTCATGAGCCCTGAGATTTTCATTCATTTTATAGTGTCTTCAGAAACCACCGTGACTTATGGAGTATCTTGTGTAGATTGTTGTCCAAAAAATTTTCGAATTGAGATCAGGCTGCAACATGTTGCAGCCGAAGTCAAGGGGGTTGAATTCTTTCTGTAAGTGTCACTTAATAACACAAATTAAAGTCTTTTTTTTCTGGATTCTTGCTGTTGTAGAGTACAATACAGAATACAAATATTGAATGAAGTGTAAAATGTGAATTCTATTTTAGGGTGGATTTCCAACACAATAAATATCATTCAGTTAATAAAATAGGATTTCATCAAGTCTTCTGCCCAATAGCGTTCCTCCATGGGAGGGGCCACATTTTTATTGAGACGACAAACATCCTAAAACAGTAGATGCTTCAAACATACCAACTTAACAATCGTGTAAGTGAAAAGAAAAATATATATATATATATATATTTGGCTCAGTTGCTTGCATGTATCGGTGTGCTGTGAGGGCAGATGAAGTATGTACAGTATTGTCTGTGGTTTTGCATACACCTGTAAGCTGAAGACATAAGGTGAACTCACTCTTCAGATACTCTTTTTGTCATTCTTGCTGAATTAGCTCAATAAAGCACAACACAGCTGTCCATTATGCACAGGGGTTTGAAAGTCAAGTCATGCGAGACTAGCGAGAGACTCACCCCGAGAGGAAACTATAGTACTTGCTAACATGAATGACACTTGTGTACTTCCACTTGCATGCGTGTGTGTGTATGTGTGTATTTGTGTTTGTTGTGTATCATGCTGTGCCCCCACTGTTGCCCCACGGGTCTCTGTATCTGTTGAAGCTGATGAGCTGACAGTGAAACTCGGTGAGCGCTCTGGGCATGGGCGCCACTTCCTCCCACTGACTCCTTCCTTTGTGGAACACCTGCACAGGTAGCAAGGAACAGGTTGACAGTGTAAACAGTACATATGAAATGAATAAGTGGATGGTTAATGAATCAGGAAAAAGGCCTATGACCTCTGAAGAGGATGCACTTATGGGTTTTCTTAAATTAAAACTATTGTTTTGCAAAAGCACTTGAAATAATAGGGCATTTTATTCTCTTACCTGAACCTCATCAGTGATCTCGTCAGGGGAATAGTCTCCACCCAGGATGTAGATTCTGTCTCTCATGCCCACTGTCCCAGCGTTGAACCCTGCACACTCAAAAGACCCTTCACCCTTCCACACACATGTCTCTGGACAAAAACTGTATACCTGGGTGGGAAACAAAAGCCAAAGAACAGTAAGAGCATAATGCTTTTAAGATATAATATGATATAATTTATGACTTTCATCAAATCCACCTACTCAAACTCAAACGCACCTTGTATATATGTAGGTCACAGAAATTAGATCATTGATTGATTGAATGTTTGATTGATTCATTCATTCATTCGTGTATGTATGATGACTCACCTTATAAGTGGACAGGTCACAGAGGTGTAGTGTATTATTAATAGACACTGCCTTGACCAGTGTAGCATGGAAGAACTGGCCGAACTCTGCCACTAGGCGGCTCCACTGGTCCTGTTGGGCGTCATAGCGGAAGAAGCCGTCCAGGGAGGGGTTGAAGGAGTCTGTGATCTCCACCTCTGAGCCCAGGGTGTAGATAATGCTGCCACAAGCACTGGCCTCAGGATAGTAGATGGCTGTGGGTAGCTGGCTGACCGAGCACCAGCTTTGAGACAGGGGGTCAAAATACTCCACCTACAGGTTGAATACAATAGAATGGAAGAGAAACTTGAAGGGCTGGAAGGAATTTGTCTTGCACCCTGAAAGATGCGATGGCAACAGTTGTAATGACAAGATAAAACAGGACAGACAGACAGACAGTGTTACCTCCAATAGGCTAGGAGCGCCCCCTCTGGATCCCTTGGTCCTTCCCCCAATGACATACACTCTCTCCAGGCAGGTCACAGCGGTGTGCATGGTGCGGGGTTTCAACATGGCGGGCGCAGGGGTGCAGGCTCCGGTCACAGGGCAAAAGCACCACACCTCATCTGTAGCATCATGGAACGGCTCGGCCACATGGAGACGCACCGCCCGGCAACAGTTCCCTCGACAACCACCAGTCACAAACATCTTAGTTCCAGTACCCAGGACAGAAGATGGTGAAAATAGTTAAGTGTAGCTCATGGGTTCCTGAACTTTTTAAGCCAAAAAATTCTTGTGACTCTGACTGATGAAAACATACTTATGCACTGTGCTACTAAACGTAAGAAATAAACCTGAAACCCATTTTTGATCCTTATTTAAGACAATAAATAAACAAATACCAAAATGCACTGTATTTGAAACACAATGAGGCCAAATAAGGACATGAAATTAGAGGCAAAGAAGTAGTAATCTACATCAGAATAAGCCAAAACCAGCCACAGGGCTGAATAACAAATACAGGACAAGATTAACTTTGATTTATTGGCACACAGATCTTTCCCTGATCAATTAACAGTTTAGCTACTGGCTGTGAAGCAGGATGCACCTCAACGTACAGCAAGGCAAGTCAGACGGCTACAACATCTTATGTGCCCACCAACACCTCACCTCAACAGCCCTCAAGGTCATGGATTCATGTTTGTGCCATATCCCCACAAAGCTGGGTCTCATGGGTCTATGTTTACTGGTTACAGAGTTAAGACATTTGCACCAGGTGTTGATGTTTTTTTCAAATCTGACATAACAAAGGTCATCTGTCAATCTGAATTGAGAAAAAAAATATGAAATAATAGTTAAGTTGATTTCAGTAACAATCACACTGTACGAGGCAGCCTCCGCATGAAGCATTATGTTCGTCATGTGGAGGGACACTCACAGAGCAAAAGTTAACAAGGAGGAGTGAACCGGTCTAAAAATGAAATGGAGCAACGTCATACCCTTGCCACTTCATCTTCTGTTGCCATGGAGAACATGTTGGTCTTCATGTTGTTCTAACAGTTATATGCTGATAGTTAGACACAGTTTTGTGTTATCAAGCAGCCTAGATTTTGATCGATTTTGATGTTGATGTATATTGTTTATGGAAAACTGTAATAATCAGAACAAATTACGTCACTTTTACTTCATAAGGCATAACCTACTCCCATCCAAATTCTCCTGTCTACTAAACCTTCACTTTCTTTCTCTCTATCCCTAAACCTACCTTCTCAGCATAGCTGGTGAGGTGGGAGCCTGGTGGGTCTGGCATCGTGGCTGCCCCCACTTCATGTCCCTGTCCCAACTCTTTCCACTGGTCTGTTTCCAGACAGTAGCAGAAGGTGTGGTGGATCTCGCCGTTCTCCTCCGTCTTGTGGATGTAGATGTAGCTCTGTGTGGTGGCGGGCCTGGCGTCAGTAAGCAGGCCAACGTACTGACTCTGTCTGCTCTGGGCTTCTGACAGGAGGCCGAGACATGACTCATCATCGCAGGGCAGAGCATCAGAATCAAGCAAGGTCTGAGGGAGGGGTGAGGGGTATAACCAACAGACATATCAGCACACATTCCTGAAACTCTGAAAGGTTGGCAACCAAATGTATACCTTCATTGCAGCTGTGTGTAAGTGTGTGTATGTTTATGTGTATTGTGGGAGAACAAGGTCCAAAACAATGATAGCCAACCTGCTGGCCAGGATCGCCCCGCAACACAACAAAGCCAAAACACTGAGGGAGACGACATCAGGGAGACAATTGCCTACAGCTGGACCTCGTTAACTGTCACACCCAATGTCAATCCCAGCTTGTCAGCGGCCCTATAAGAGAGGCAGCCTCGCCCAGCGTGGCTTCAGCTTGTCCCCAG
>OOFE01049479.1:7580-20835 GCA_900323365.1 Monocentris japonica
ACCCCCTTCCTCCCTGCCGATCCCCCTCTCTTTCCCCTCCCCATCCCTGGCTACCGGTCCAGGCTGAGATGCCAACCAACCTGGGTGAAGAAACCCCACCGTGCAGGCTGCCGTGGCAGTCACTGTGTTGGGTTTCTCAGGCTGGGTCTGGGTGGCAGGCAATAAGACTCCCTCAGGTTACAAGCTCTGTTTCACTGGCACAGAGGGGGGGGCAGCAGTACAATGATCCCTGGGTCTTTACTAATAGATGACCCACTGATTAACACGGCTCCCTGCAACTGGGTGCATGGCCAGACAGCAGAGAGAGAGAGAGAGAGAGAGAGAGAGAGAGAGAGAGAGAGAGAGAATATTTTGCCACTCGGATGTCTTTTTTTCTTTCTAAAAACAGCATATGACTTATTAATTTATCAATTAATTGATATTAATTGATATTAATTTGATTGATATTGATAAAATTCTGATTTTCCATCTTTTCTTGTTTCATTGATTAACTGGTTTGTAGCCTGTTTGTTCACTATTAATATAAGGGAGCACAATTTCACCCATGTGTTTCTCAAACTTCAGAATATAATGTAATGACAGCGCAAGTAACAGTCCAGACAGACGTCCGGATACATTCATAAATAGACAGTGTGCATGAACGCTTTTTTCTCCAGGCCTGCTTTTTCAAGATTTAGCATCTATGCAAAAGTAAAAGCACCATCATCTACCTGATTTCAGAATATTTTTTATTATGAAGTACTGAGTGATGCTGTTGCATGTGCTGAGGTCGTTGAATATCCCCATTCCACTGTTGCATCAAACATGCTATTTCAGATCAAGGAGGCTATAATTTAATGTTGTTAAATGTTAGCCTGTTTGATTCAATATTTTAGTAAATGCCTTATTTAATATCATATTTTCATCTTTTTTTTTCACAACATATAACCAATTATTAAGAACAATCCACGAGTAGACTAAGATTATTTTTGGAATCTAAGCTTTTGACGAAATTATGTTCCCATCGGTTTTGCGAGTCATAAAATGTAAAAACTCGCCTATTGTGGTACTGTGATCGTCTTTTTTGTTTTGGTTTGATGATTCAGGTAGAATCGGACTAAGAGGTCTCCGCGTCTTCTTCTGGAGCACTGATCCAGACCTGATCCTCCATATTGTTCGTATTTTTTCATTTCCAACAGCGGGCTAAGTCTTGCCGCATTATTATTTCATCCAGTGCGTCCTATCACATAGCCCGCATCCCCTGCACAAACGCACCCTGTCCATCTGATCCCTCTGCTGGCAGCTGCTTCATCTGGGTCTGGGCACGACAGCACAGGGCCAAATGAATATTTTAAAAATGCATTGAGGGCTACTCATCTCCTATACACGCTCGCCTCTCACACAGATGATCCGCGGCTCGAGTTTCAGCTTTTCCAGGTGGAAACCAAGTAGAGGTTTGGAGAGCTTTTGGGCTCTGGCTCCTCATACTGACCAGCACGACGAGTCACCAGGGATTGATTTCACTGTCGCTATTCACGCTGAAAGCAGCGTAACCAAACCCACTCACATCACCTCTAAATATTAGACGAGTTTTTTCCACCTAGTTATCTGCCTAATTATCAACAGCAGGTAAACGGACTCTGGCTGGCCACCGGAGAGGAGCATGGGTAGAAGTCACCCTCATATATTAGGCATCCACATCTGAACTAGGACCAGACCTTGGGCCCTGACTTCAGTTGTCTTCTGGAGGAGGAGAGCGTGGGCTTTGGGCTGGGCCTGTATTAGAGGATGAGGAGCCACGTTGAGGCCCCTGGGGGCCCAGAGAGTTGCTGCTGCCTGCCGGGACAAGACACACCAGGCATCCATCTCATGCCCACCTCAGGTTGTATGGTTTTGAGTATATGGCGTTTGGTAACAAAATATTGAACTGAAAAAAAAAACAGGAGCCAAAATTCATAGCCTAATAAAGCGCAGTGGTAGGGAGATTAAGATTGATTTCTTTGGCAATGTGCTTTTCTTATGTGACAGACAGCAAAATTGCTTTTCGTTGTTGCATAGCAAAGGCATTTTGCCTGTTTCGCACAGGAAACGTTACGCAATCCACCGCTGCGTGCAGTAACCACGACAGGCTTTATATATGAAATGCAGTATTTCAGTTGTTGGTGATCATTGGCCATCTGGACGTGGTCATTTGATCCTGCTGCATCTCAACCCAAGAACTGCAGCCTCAACAGCATCAGCCGACTAAAACTAATCCTGCAATGGGGGCTGGGAAGATGGAGGAATAATATCTATCCTTGGTTTAATGTCTGAGAATGCAGCGCTAGTTATTGCGCCTGGTCATTAGTGAGTAACCTAATGTTCTATTTATTCCAGCATTGATGGTCTATTTGTTCTATTCCCTTTTATTGTTCTACTAATTATTGGATGGAGAATGCAAAGGGGAATCCACGAGGGGGAAAAAAATCAGAGGTCCGTGAAGCCCAATTAAAGCTGTGGAATACATGACAATAATTTTTGCCTTGGGATGCAACTTATCATGTAGCAATATTTAATTTTCCTCTCTCTCTCTCTCTCTCTCTCTCTCTCTCTCTCTCTCGCTCTCTGTCCATAAAAAGAGCTTTTTTGTGTGCAGGGTAAACCCTAAACGATAATATTGGCCTATACATAAACCAACAGCCTACAGGCCTTCTGCAAAAGCAGTTAGAAAAGCCACCATCAGGCCTTGGGTGGGACATTGTAATAATTTACTAGAATAAAACATTTTAGATGCTATACGAAACTTTGACCCTATGCTATATAATATTTTACCATAGGAGATAAAATATAAAGTACAGTAAAGGTCACTGTAAACACTATTGAGTACCACAGAATACTATTAGCCCATAGGAATATTATAGTGATACCATAAAACAGAGTAAAAATACTAAAAAGGTTCTTATAAACTCACAATTGAAAACGTTATATTTCTTTATAAAGGTAATTCAAATAAATGAGTTTTATTTCCGCTTATTCGATATTTTTTATGAATCACGCCTAATGTGGATGTCCCAACCCGGGACAAGCGTCTGTCTTGTTAACTGGAGCAATTGACTAAAGAGGGGGTTGGTCCGAATTATTCGTCAGGAAATCGTTTAATCCGGAGAGACAAAACCAATCCTCATCTGCTCAGACTGCAACAGCGCCCGGGTTAAAGCAGCCCCACTGTTAAGGTCGCCCTGACTCCGGAGAGATCCACCTTAAAGGTAAAAGACCCCCACGTAACCCGGCACCTGAGGCCAGGGACGCCGCAAAAGACGAGCGACAGAGACGGGTTGGATTACTGCCTCGGTCCGGGGTAAATTGCTTACAGACTAATTTTGTTTTCCACTGGGCCAAAACCAGTAGGTGAACTGGTGGAGGGAGCCTGGATGGAGGCTGCTTGTGTTCCGGTGGAAAACCCGCCACTGTCAGAAAAAGAGGTACACCATGGTACCTTTTGTAACTCTTGGGGCCTGTGTCTTTAAAAAAGTGCACCCTTGGACAGTTTGTACCTTTTGGTGGCTGTAACATTTAAAAAGTACCAGTCTCACTATTTAAAAAGGGTCCCTCTGGGGTCACCCATGCTAAAAGTGTACGCACTTGCGGTACTGAAAGATAAAAGGGTTCTCCAGATGGCAAATGGAAACCTGTCTGTAGCTTTGTTCACTGCAAATGCATTTTTAAAAGGTAAAACAGGTACACCATTTTACCTTCTGATAGTTTTTTGAACTGTGTAGCTGGACCATTGCGCACCTTGGTATGACTGCACCTTTAAAAATGGTGCACCGGTGCACCTTTGTTTGTCACAGGGTGGAGTCGGACGGGCAGGTAAAAGGGAAGGAGGTTGAGTTTGGAGAGAGAGGAGAGGAGAGGAGACGAGGGCTGAAATTGACATTTGATACTCAGGAAGTTCAGGACGCCGCTTGGATTTCTTTTGTTTCATTGTAATTCTGCAGTCCTGCTGCGGGCAACTCAGACTGGAGGCTTGTATTGCTTCAACACGACTTTAATAGTGGAAAACCTTAATGATAATAATAGGTTCAGGACGATATTATCTGCTGGGTCCGACTTAAACCCAGTTCGTAGTTTATCAACCTCAAAAGTGACGCACGACGATGGACCGAGGACGGGGTATGAACTGCATTTTACATTTTCTGCTTTAGTTATGAGTTGTACAAGTATTTCTTAGAGATTAAACCGTCTTCAAAGAAAGCACGAGAAGCCCCGCATCAACAAAAGGTAGGCTGAGCAATGAGATCTCCTAAAAAAAAAGATGTTATTTCCAAAATTAACGAAATATTTGCTGTGATTAATACTCGATGCCACAGCTCATTCATCCTGACAAAATTGCTCTGTAGGCCTAGTTTAGGGGGTTTATTGAAAAAAACGAGAAAATCTGGAATACAATCTTAGTATTAGTTCAATCCAATGCAGTTTTAGTCAATTTTATCATTTTCATAAAATAGTCCGGACAGGTTGAATTTGATCGGAATAAAAAAGGAAAATCAGAAGAAACGAATTACAAACATTACAACAATAAATTAATTTTGCGAACCATGACACTATTATTTCAACGACGTTGTGGCCATTTTAATCTGAGTTACTCCACTCAAAGCTGTAGGTTTATTAGACCATAGCAGGTGTCGTCTGATAAACCCACTGCACCTGTTTACTGTGTTTCTACATTTTATCATTTTATTCCAATAAATACCAAGCAATAGCTGAATTAGTTTAAAGTTTAAAATGAATGATGATTTCGGTGTTTTGAAATTTTGCATTCATTTTGGCAAGATGGGATAATTGAATCAGGAACATTATACTTCTTCCCTTACGAGAAAGAACTATAGCAATCCTGTAACACATTTAAGAGGCATATTTTATAAATCCTTATAAATCCTTATTATAGGAATATTTCTAGCGATACCATCGGAGATAAAATACTATAAAGTTCGATAATATTACTATAAACTCAGTATTGACAACCACAGAGTTTCTATAGGGTTGTTATAGGAATGTTATACTGATACCATAGGAGGTAAAAAATACCATAAAGTACGATAAGGTCGCTATAAACTCACTATTGAGAACCACAGAATAGTAATGCTTTTTCATTGGGGGCCTTCTTTTTTAGGCCTATTCCTTTAAAGCCAGGCATACTGTCAGATATTTCAGGTGGCACGAAAACAACTGATAGTGAATTTGGATCATCCTGCAGGACTTACAGGAGTGATAAATCCTCCTAAAATAACCGTGAAGTTGAGGACTTGTAGACTCCCTATTCAGACAAATGCGATTAACTGAAGGGGCTTTGGAGTTGCCTCTGAGGTTAAATTCACGCTGGCTAACCAGAACAGAGACAAAAGGCAGCCCAAGGCATGCAATATTACCCCTTTCAGTGGGATAGAATGTACTCGTAAATTCACATGCTTAATGATGAGGGGGAAAATGGTTAGTAGCTACTGAACCCCAACGAAAAGTAGTAGTGAGCTTCATGTGAGCTCATCGTACTTTATGGTATTATTTTACTATAATATTCCTAGAGACTTTCATTTTTGCTGGGATATTTGTATAGTATCCTTGTTAAATGTATTATAGGATTGCCTATAGAAACAAAAGATTGAAAGAAAATCTGTAAACGAATAAAATACGATTTTTAATAAAGGAAATAAGGTGGTTCCAGCTCATGTAGGCTAATTGCAGGTGGGCTTTTATATTTTGACAGGTGGCCTTGATGGCACTATGTCATCTATTAACCAGATACTTACCCATAGAAAACTATTATTTACAGAAGGATCAAATACAAGTAGACTAATCCTGTCATGTTTGCCATGGTGGCCTTATTGTATACTGGAACAAACATTCTCTGGAATAAACCTAATTTGATCTTTCAGAATAAATACATCACTGGATTCAATCAAGTAAAACATATTACTGGAGTCAATGAGAATTTTCCATCCAGAAATAATGTAGTTGGTATTGTCTATCTGCCCGCTGTTTTGGGTCATGGAGGCTCTCAAGTAGTGACATATTGCAAAAATCCCAAGAACCCTCATTATTAACTCATCAAGTTAGGGGAAAACAAGACATAGATAAACCTTTAAAGGACACAGGTTCTTTTCAACTTGGCTTTTTAGTGGTATTGATTTCTCCAGGAAATGGCAATGGGAGTCTTGCTCAGGGAGCCATTTGGGCGTCTGAGGAATCACTTAGTACATGGTTTGATCGCTGGAATCAATGGGAGCTCCATGAACTGCAGAGCCCAGGGTGAGGGAGCTAATGGCTGAAGCAAGGGTGGGGCTGCTGGGCCCCGGGCAGCACGCAGCCAGACGCAGCGCAAAGATGCTCTAAACGCACACATCCAAGGTCAGAAGATGGACTGAAGGTTACTACTCAGTCACAGTATCATTTTGTATGGAAGTATGATTCATACTGAGGTGCTGATATTGATTTGAGAATCTGATCTGGGAAAGATATTGATAGGATTACATTTTTGTGAGCTCTGCTGTATGAAGCGCCTCACATGCTTGTTGGACAGGCATTTTGAAATTGGAAAGTTGTCACGATGTCCACATCTCATATTTTCATTGCAGTGGAGTCTGAGGTCAGCCATTTTCTCGGGTGTGTGGTTTACACAGTTGAGAAAGAAGTACCTGTGATCCACCGGCTCACTATCAATACAAAGACATTATGTAGAAATAATATTTCAGCTTGTATAGTCAGTGGGTTGGCCTTAAATTAAACAGTGCACAACAAAAGCCCATGGGTTGGCTGTGCATGATGCTTGTGTAGGATTACATCTCTTCATATGCTTCCAGTTGGTTAAGCTATGGCTCGGTCTGTCACAACAGAGAAGAAAAAGAGATCCAACCATTTGGTATTTCATTAAATGTCGGGAGTGAAAAAATAAAGGTAAACAACACCCCTAGAAAATCCATCTGTATATACATTTCTGTTATAATCTGTAAAGATTAAACGAGCCCGGTAGCTTCAAGAGGAGACACAGTAGCTGTGACACATCCCTGTCATACTGGCATGAAGAACATCGATGGGTCAATGTAACTGGTAATCTGCTCACTGGAGCCAATTAAGTCAAGTTTAGGGTGTCACGCTATAGACAATGTCAATGGGGGGTCAGTGGCAGGGCCTAAAGAGATTACCCATAACCCATAAGGCTTCTCAAGGACCACCAGTCTGTCTACCAACCTTATGCTTCAGACATCTTCTAGAGGATCATCACTTGTGTTTGGTTGGAAAAAATAGTAATTTATATCGATTGAGACATCTTCTACTGTAAATTAGGTGTATACACAATATGTTTTTTAATCCTAGTTTGAGTAGATGAACGCCAACCAATGATTCTTTATATTTCAAGTGTGTTAGTCCCCCAAACACATCACCAAAATCCAATGACGATAGCAAGATGCATGAACTCTGATGTTTGATGCGGGACGAGGAGGCAAGATGTCAGGATTTTGGCCACGGTGTTTTTGGATTCTAGCATGCATGTACTGTATTGCAGAATAATCTCCCTCTCGTCCCTCTTGCTGTGTTACGAGCACTTCCAACTAAACTGAATGTCCACTACAGCTGCACTGACTGAGCATTGCTGTAGAAACAACAATAATGGCAACTAATGGCAGAAAAGTCCGTGCATGACCATCAGCTTTGTAGTTTCATTAGATTTGTTAGTTTTCAAATCTTACAAATCTAAAGAAGGCAGTGTAGGTAGTGTAGCAGGAAATACTAACACGAGGGTGTTTGCTCATTCCTAGGATTGACTGGATTTATAGTTAGTTTCCCATGTTGAGACACACTAGCCTTTGACCTGTTACCCAATGCTTGGATCAATCCACTGCAGTGCGGTGCGTCTTGGGCTAAGCTGCGTCACTACAACAGCGTGGACATATCGATGGCCACGGACGCTCATTTCCATCCACCTGCCGCTACCTCTTCTCACTCCTCTTCTCTCTTTCTCTCTCCAGGTTGTGTTCTTTCTGCTTTCCATTTGCGGGGTCGGTGGTCTAGTCTGCATCGTTTTGCTTTGCTCTCCTAACAGGCTGACTGGCTGGCGTAGGCGTTGGGGTGATGATGACTCCTGTTCTGTGTATGGCACTGGTAGAATTCACTGTGAAAGCTCACTATCAGTGAATTACCATAGGGCCATAAACAGAGCAGAGAAAGAACCACTTGATGATGCCCATCCATAGCAGCTTACTGTCTGTGCCTCCCGCTCTCCCCTCTTGTGCTTGTGGGTGGGGTGAATGTGATGTAATGAGTCTGGTGCGATTGCATGAGCTGGGCTGCACACCTCTCGCCGGGTACTTCGATGTCTCTCTGGCCCTATGTATCTCTAACAGCAGCTGCTTGCACTTGGATGTCCCGGGCCACACCTCTTCTTTGCCCATTTTGGCACTAGCACATTTTTGCTTCTGTATATATACTTTGAGCAATTATGTGTAGTGCCAATATAGGACAAGATAGACTTCCATCGCTTTCACATCACCTTGGATTGCAGTCATCGCTGCGCTAGCGCCACCTCAACATAACTTGGTGTCTGACTATTGGGGGCTGCTCATGATTGATGCCTGACTTCTCCTTGCTCCCCCTTGTAGGTCATTTTCTATTTCCAGTTGTCCTGCACAATGTAATCTGAACCTCATTATCTGATTGGATGAACAGAAAATTCAATAGATGTGGACTACTTTTTAAAGCCATTCTGCTGTGCTACAGTCTCATATACTGTATTATCTCAAACCATGGTCCATGAGGACGCTTTCAGCAGGATGGTGTCTAGTGTGTACGCATTTCTGTGTTTGTGGACGATAACTGCCCTTGCTTGCCATTTCGAGTTCAGATTCATGGCATCTCATCCGAGTAGGTTCCTTGTAGCAACACAAGAAACCGTACTTGTGATTCAGATGGGGCTTGAAGTGGCCGAGCAGCTCTCTGGTGGTGTTTGGCAATGGTAGAACTCACACTGGTGAGGTAGATGGATCCGGTGGTTCTAGACTTGCCAACTACTGCTGGAGAGCGTCTACCAGCTAAGCCCGATGCAGAGGAGAAACCAGCCCTGCAGTCTCAGCGTTCCCCCGTCAAGCGAAGAAACCTTTGAGGGGAATTTAGGTCAGTGAGTGAGTGGCTGTTGGTGATGAAGGGTGGGGTGAGACTTTGTGTTCCTCCCCTGCTCACCCCAGTCTCAAAGCTCCAGTGACACTTTTTAAAATGCTCTTGTATACAGGTTGTGTTTTTGGGTAATGTAGAAGATGCGTAAGAAATGAAATGACACCCGTGGTCAAAAACCTGTAATGTAAAAGTTTTCAATGTAAAAATTCACTGTCCTGTGTGTCACTGCCTTACAGGATAGTGGTTGTTGATCTACCCCCAACCTAGACAACATAACCTGTTATTGGTCACGCATGCAATGGAAAACAAACTGATGGCTACTAGTTTCCCCCATGCTGGCTGTGTTACGGTGACCTGGATTCTTCCGTTGAATGAAGCGGATGATTCGCTGGTGACCAGATTTGTTCAAGCCGAGGCCTAAAATGTCTCATTCTGCCAATTCATTTGTCATCAGGTTTGACAAGCTGAGTTAGATAGCTGGTAAGTGCAGCTCTGCAACGCGAGCCTGTACACTTAGCAGGCCTGACAGCGTGTATAAAGGGTCACCTATTCTGCCTTCACCGACCAACAGGGGGTGCCTCTCTTGGCTCCGTGGCAGAATTTGCAAACCGTGTGGTGTCATCTTACCCTCCTCTTTCAATGCAGCCTTTTTCCCTCCTCCCTTCCCAAACATGCTGGGGAAAAAGGGTGGAGAGTGAGTGAGTCTTTCTCAGATGTTGGGTTGGTTTGCTGTATCAGTCCATCTACAGTATGGCACGGAAAGCTGCTACCGCTACATACTGAGCTCCATATATCTGGGTCAGGGTCTGCTAATGTAGGTGACAGGGGGATCTGGGGATTAAAACCTCTTCATCTGCCTTTGTATAAATCCTCCTTTATAGCCTACACTTCAGCTTTGGCTAATATGATTTGTATTGTCACTGGTTTGCCCCCACAGGCTAGCTATATTTGATCTGCATGGACATCGTCATTGGACCTGTGCAGAGGCTTTTTTTGGGCTTTTGTATGGGTCGGCCATTAAAACAGAAAGACGACGTAAGTGCTGAGATTGTGGCGATACACAGTCAGACGAGCCGACATAAAAGAGCTCAGCGAGCAGGCTGTTATTCACTAGACAACTGATTCAGGTTGACTTAGCTCTATGGCTGTGTCTCGTGTTGCAGAACATGTCACTCACATGACATGCATAGTTTTTATCAGCATGTACAAGCAGAATGCATGTGTTTGGGTTTTGACTTTGTACCGTATGTTTGTGCCGCAGGTGCACCTGTTGACATGTTGTTTTATCATACAAATCCACATATCTGTGATGCAAATAAATTCTTTTCAAAAGACCATTGTGTCAGACTCCCTGTAATGATCTTCTCTGCAGCAAAGTGCATTGTGGGAAAACCCTTGTCAATGCGAGGCCTTCTCCAGATGGGCCAAGCATCTCAGGTTACACTGCATTTTTCAGCCCCCCCCCTATCCCACAGCCCCGCTGGCCCCTTTCTCCATCTCCATCTCTCTCTCTCTCACTCACACACACACACAGAGTTTCCTGGGTGGGTAGAGTCTGGCTGAGACAGTGCTGTGCCTGTGCTCTAATGCAAGCTGCAGAGCATTAGTGAAATGAGATTAAGTCTCATCGTTCTTACGCAGTGTCTGGGCTGGAGGTGGGCAGAAGTGTGAGTTGAGAAGGTGAGGATGCCATTATTAGACTGTTATGGGAGAGGACACTTCATCAGCAACATGCCTTGTGATGATATTAGAAGGAGAACAGACATCGGGGGGAACCTCTGCACGGGGCCCACGTCTTCATCTAGAGTTAGATTTAACATTCTTTTGTTTTTTTATGAAGTTTTTATATTTTTTATTTCCACAGTGGGAACGTAGTGAGAGGAATAGACACAGGGGAGAAATCTCTGGTGGGATTTGACCTTAGGCCATTGGGGGCACACGTGGTTGCACAGGAGGGGTGATTTATTTTGTAAATGGTTAGCCAGTGAATGATATATAAGTAATCATCTCTAAGGAACATCAATTAAATGTGGTGGGTGAGGCAGCCCATCTCCTTGTGTGAAGGTTCTCAACCCGTGGCTCCAAGCCCATGCTAAGGATGAAGGGTAGGAGATTATCTCTTGTTAGAGCAAGTGGGGGCTTGGGCTCCAAGGTGGGTGTGTGTGTGCGTGCGGGGGGTGTAGGGCCTGGGATGTGCGTATTAAGAAACGATTAGTGGAGATTAAAGCTCTGCCCTAGAGTCTGCCTGCACGACTCCAGGCAACAAGAATGACCAGCCCCTCCCTCCCCATCCTCCCCATCCTCCCCATCCTCCCTGTGGAGTCTGGGCACTGAAGCCCTGGCTAGAGGCCTGTCTGCCTGGGAGAATCAATAGCACTGCCTCCCCTGTGCCCAGTGATCTTCCACTATTAAAGAGCGCAAGCAGTCACACTACCGCCTGACTGCCTGGACTGGATGTTGTTGAAGACATCCAATCAGGTTCAAAGTCAGTTGATGGAAGGAGTATGTGATTGTGGCAGACTGGGGAGGGGTGGTTGAGGTGTGGGTTGGATGCAGGAGACAATCAAGCTAGTGGGCTGGTTCTCCTTGCATCTGGCACTGGCTGTGGGCAGTTGAAGTCGTGACTTTTAACGTGTGTTGAGAGGGAGAGGTCGACAGGCACTGTAGCGCTACCCCCGGGGCCGCGACACACAGAGACACAGGCAGGAGTAGAGCGTTCACCGGCCAGCAGGCTGCTTTATTTTCGTCACAACATATAATTTGAACCGGTAATGACCACTGCTTTCCCACATCGTCATCTCAAAACACTCTCCAGTTTGGGAAAAATATAATTTCCTGAAGTTCATCAACCATTATCTCCAAAAATTTGAAGTTGTAATTTTGTCAACCAATAACAAAATTTTAATTTTGTGTTAGCATTTTGCAAGTGTAGGCAATACTGCTTTCAAATGGTGGAGATTTGGGAATGTAACTCCTCAAATGCAGGCTGATTTCTCACTATTTCTCACTTTGCTACTAATGTAGCAAACATAAAATTGACAAGTGCAGTATATCAGTCCTTTACATCTCCACCTCCTCAGTGTCCAGGCTTCGCAGCATCACTTTGAAACAAGCCCTTTCCTTTTTGAACCTGTGCCATTCCAACGGTAAAGTGGGCTGACAGCAGTCTAGTCACGCTAACTCAATTGCAGTTTCTGCTTTCAGTTGCTGCTTTAAAGATACAGTTGAAAGGTTTCAGTGCACTTTGCACGTGTGGCTGAGTGGCTGGATGGTGCAGAGAGAGACAGAGACAGAGATGGAGGAGGCCGAGGACAAGGCCTGCTTCCAAGAAAGCAGTCTAATAAGGCCTCCTTAATCTGTGTGTGACGTGCACACTTCTGCCACGCACCTACAACGCCCCACCTCGCTCTACCAGCTGCTACGACTGAAACACAGGACAAAATCTTCTCTCGCAGACGCCGACACTCCCTGACATACACCCACGCCATGCTCTCTGAACTTTCCCTCAGCACAAACGAGGGCTCCCATCTGAAAATGACAGGGGTAGAGGGGCAAACACAAAACAAGAGGGAAAATGAGATCTTTTCATCTGTGTGCATGAAGCCTGCTTCCACTTTAATCTGGAGGAAGAGCGGGATATACACTGACGCCTGACAGATTAAGGGCTGGACGTCTCTCTCTCTCCCTTCCACTCTGCAACAGAAGGGCCCTGCTAGCAAATCCCAGGCTTTAAAGCAGGGGGAGGGGCGGGCCCGCACAGCTTATGATGTAATCAGGGCCCTGTCTGTCACGGCATGGAAGGGAGGTAGGCAGGAAGAGAGAGAGGTGTGTAGAGGAGAGTGTGGAGGTCACTGGATTTTGTGGTGACTGTATCATTATTGGACCAACTGCTCAAAAATGTAGAGTAAATCAAAAATGATTACCCTCATATGTCCAGTATGATTATGTTCACGTGAGCATGGAGAGTATTCCAATAACCAAGAGCTGGACAGTATGAAAGGTGAACAGCAGCCATTTTATTGGGATTTCTTAATACAGACGTTTGGTGAGATTCAAACCAAATGTCACCGCAGCGGTGAGGTGGTTTTTTTTTTTGGCAAGCAATTCTTTCGTCATTAAATTTGAAGAAATG